>VHZZ01002549.1:29697-39813 GCA_009801015.1 Silene noctiflora | reverse complement strand
ATTTTGATATTTGTTCTTAGGCCAAATTGCTTGGACAAAAGGTTATTTCTAATTTCTTTACCTTTCGTTTATGACTAGTTTTCATATTTAATAATTTCGTTATAATCCTAATTAAAAATTCTTGATGATATATACGGATATATCCTACACATTCATCTGGCAAACTTTGTGTGCTGCCCTCAGAAGTAAGGGTGAAATTGTTTTGCCTGTTGCGTCGAGCGGAATTGCAGCAACGTTAATACCTGGTGGTAGAACAACGCACGCAAGACTTGGCATTCCGATCAATGTCACCGAGGATTCCACTTGCCCCAGAATTAAACATGGTAGTGATTTAGCGTAACTGTTGATCAGAGCGAAGCTCATTATATGGGAGGAAGCGGCGATGACTCATAAACATGGTTTTGAGGCTGTTGATAAAAGTTTGAAAGACGTTATGCGTGTTATAGATGCGCGTAATGCAACATTACCATTTGGCGGTAAAGTGGTAGTTTTTGGTGGCGATTTTCGCCAAACGTTACCAGTTGTTACCAAAGGGAGTAGAGCTGACATTGTGCATGCTTCTCTTTGTTCGTCGTATTTGTGGAGTTCATGTAAGGTACGTTCAAAACTTGGTTTTGAAAGGGTAACGAAACGYTATTCAATTAGTTTCTATCTTCTTTGACTGTTTTAAAATGTGTCATAAATTTCAGGTGCTTACATTGACTAGAAATATGCGCTTACAAGCCGACAGTGCAGACACTAATGTAGATGAGATAAGGAAATTCTCGGAGTGGATTCTGGAAATTGGAGATGGGTTGGCCGGGGGTCCAAATGATGGTGATGGTGAGGTTGACATAGAGTTCCCCGACGATTTACTTATTCAACACGTGACAGATCCCATTCCCTCCTTAGTAAGTATCACTTATCCGGCTCTTCAAAATCGGTTATGGGACCCATATTATCTTCAAGAAAGGGCAATTCTTGCACCCACTCATGAAATAGTTGAAGATGTAAATGATTTTGTGTTCTCTCTTATTGAAGAGCAAGAGAGAATTTACCTAAGCTCTGATGAGGTCAGTAGAGATGATATAACTATGGGTGAGCCTGACCTTTTCTCCACAGGATTCTTGAATAGTATTAAATGTTCTGGCCTCCCTAACCATGAATTAAGATTGAAAGTCGGTGCTATGGTTATGCTGCTTAGAAATATCGATCAATCACGTGGGTTATGCAACAATACCAGATTAATAGTGACAGATTTAGGGAGACGCGTAATTAGTTGTACAGTTTTGACTGACAGCCATAAAGGCGATAGAGTTCACATTGCCCGCATTACACTTACGGCTTCAGATTCCAGTAAATTTCCAGTCCGCTTTAGTAGAAGGCAATTTTCCATTGCTGTTTGTTTTGCGATGACTATAAACAAAAGCCAGGGCCAATCCTTATCTCAAGTGAGCATTTATCTTCCAAGACCGGTCTTCAGTCATGGACAACTTTATGTTGCACTCTCCAGGGTTACAAGCAAACAGGCCCTAAAGCTATTAATTTGCGACGGTAACAAGCGTATATCGAATAATACTACAACCAACGTTGTTTACAAAGAAATTTTGAGTATTTATGAAGTTGTAGACTACTTACACGTTTATCCGATCATTTGCATCGTATGGTAGTGATTAGTCATTTAAATTATATGTACGTCGAATATTAAATTTTTGACTATTTATATTGTCAAGTATTTCAAATTTAATCACGCTCATTTATATGCTTCCGTATCTAATGCTAGCGATTGTTATTGCGACCCGTGCATTTTTTGCATGGGTTTAAAACTAGTAATACTGCATTATAAAGTATGAATTTTCCCTAATTTTTCCCCACACATTTAAAAAAACTTCTGTAACCGATTATCATAAGTCATTACTCACACTTCTAAAACAGTTATTTCTACGAGCCCGTACATTTTGCACCGCCATGAAAACTAGTTATTTTTTTATACAATTGTACGTAAGATGGATCAAGAAATGAAACTCCATCTTTATAAATCAAATAAATATTATGATCAATAATAAACACAAAATTATATCAACTTCATAAATTATGATAGTGTTAATCTTTAATAATAAAATTAATGATGGGAATAACATCCATGAAAAGAAGGTAATATGCCATTTCAGTTGGGTGAATTGAGTCCCAAAACACGTATTTTGATGCATCTGCGCAAACGGATGATACTACAGTGTTACACAAATATGCTGCCTCCAAATAACCGGTGCCGCAACATCCACTGCTTATATCCTCAAAATCTGCATAAACGCATCATATTAAAATTTGGTTAAATGAAATCAAATTTAAAACAATTGTGTCTTGTTAAATCACTATGTTTCATTAAGCTTACTTGAGCACAAAATTATTTATTGAGCTTATTGACATTACAAAATATAGCGACTTGGGATAAAATGGAGCATGACAAAAAAAGAGGCGGTAAGAGAGGTGCTAGAGGAATATAAAGGAAATAAACTATTAAAGAAGGACACATCTTAGCGGAACGATGAATTGAGACAAGAGATAAAGACAAAACTAGAATGTTAAAGGTTTTACGGAAATGCATGAGCAATGAGAACTATTAAAAGTACAAAGAGGCTACATGAGCAGCTAAAAATGCGGTGTGCGATGCGAGGGCGAAAGTTAATCAAAAAGTGCATGCAAAATTGGACACGATATAGGGAAGACGGATATTATTAAACTGGGCATTATAAGAGAGAGAAACTAAAGAAGCGAGATATTGGGAGAGTTATATATGTGAATAGTATTGACCATAAGGTTTTAGTTTAGAAATAAAGGATAGATAAAGATCGTACTTTGATATTTTATTCAATGAACATTACGAGTAAGGTTTTGGGGATGTGTAAATATCGCCAAGTATGGTTAATAAAAAATTTATGTGTAGAATACAAAAGAGCAAAGTTAGAATGGCATTAAGGAAGATGAGGTCGAAGAAAGCAGAGGTACCAGATGGTACACCTATTTAAGTTTGGAGGTGTTTTGGGGAGAGAGGAATCGAAGCGGTAACCATACTCGCTCTTTAACAAGATTTGGAGGAACAACAAGATGTCAGCGACTTGGAGGAAAAGCACTCACGTCCCTTTGTATAAGAATAAAGGCGATACTCAAAATTGTTTTAATTATCGGGAAATTAAAATGACGAGTAATTGAACAAAGGCTTAGGAAATGTGTAGACATCTCAGATAATCAATTTGAAGTTGGGAATGAGAGATCGACTGTGGAAGAAATTTATATTATGATACAATTTATGGAACACTATCAAAATAACAAGAAAAAACTTGTATATGATTTTTAGTGATCTAGAGAAGGCGCATAATAGGGTACAAAGAGAAGTACTTTGGTAGGTTTTTGTGAAGAAGGGTGTATCCGAAAACTTTCAGTTCGGATATCTGATCCGAAATTATTTTCGAATCGGATATCCAACGTTTCAGATCGGATTCGGAACGAATATCATATCGGTTTGGATAATTGGATATTTTGCTCGCCCTATTAATTACTATGAGGGGGGATAGTACATTAGGGTTTCCCACTTAGTCACTTTCTCTTTGCTATAATTATGGATGAATTGACAAGGGCTATTTAGGACAACATTGATGGGTGTGTGTTTTTTGCTGATGATAATGTGTTAAACGATGAGACAGAGGAAAGGGTTGAAAGAAATTGAAATTGTGGAGGCAGGGGCAGAACTAGAGGTCTGCTATGTAGGACATAGCCCGAGACTTTTGTCAAATAAAAATTATTATATGAAAAATTCACAATAAAGAAGGTAGTCCAGCTGTAAAGTTGTTAACCACATAATGGAAGGTCCCGTATTCAAGTCTTCACGGCAGGTTTTTTTTTAATCACTTGCATTTTTTGAACTTCACTGCTTGGCCCTAACCCTTTAGTCCTTTACCTATAGCTTTTGCTTTTTTTTTGACCCATTGAATTTTAATATAATACTACTCATGTTACTGAGTTTTTATGCTAATTTACTTCACCGTAGCATAATTTATATTTGTGGAAATTTATACATTTAATTGAGTCATTTACTGAAGCTAATAATATCCAAACTTTGAAAGAAATTTGATTTTTTTGCGATTTTTTTATAAATAAAAGAGTCAAATTATAAGATAATTAATAACTAAAATGGAGTTAATAATCGAAATTTTCCAAAGTACACATATATATATTTTAATTGTCTTACAAGGGTCACCACTTGAACATATAAAAAATATTGCTATGAATCTCACGTTTTTTAATCAATGTCGCTATGTGGAGGCGTACTTTGAAGACCCGTGTGTTTAGGGTACGTAGGAGTAAAATCGAGTATTTGGGATATAAGTTTAGTAACGTGGGTACATTAGAGGTGGTGTAATACCAGGATTTTTTAAGACTTATAAATGAACTTTGGGATTCTTGAGAGAACCTTAGACTGGACAAGAGACTACTTATGAGTGAGGTTATAATTGTGTTGTGGACCAATATAAACCATACTAGACCAACTGAGTGTGCAGTGGACCGAGTGAAGAGTACAGTGGACCTAGTGAATGACACTCGGCCGAGTACGAGTTGACTAAACACTCGACCGAGTGCAGCGAGTCAGTGGGCGATGTAACCTATGACGAGATTCTCTTGCACCTAACTCCAAAATCATTTAATTCCCTCTCCCTACACCTCAAAACCCTCTCACTTCTCTCTAAAACTCTCCCAAAACCTTCTCCATGGATGCTAAGCTTGAGTTTAAAAATCTTCACCCTTCTCTTTCTTCGTTTCACCTTGTACGTTGGAATGTCACCTTTCTCTTTATCTTTCTTTGAACCCAAACTTTTGAGAGGTTTTTGTTGGGTTTACTAATTAGTAAATATTATGAGTAATATGGTTAATTAATGGGTAATAACGAGGGGTTTTATATTGTATAATAGTGTAGGATATATTGTAATGGTTATTATGTAAATTATGTAGGATGAGACGGTTTTATGGGACGGGATTTTGCTTGTCTCGGATTTCTTATGGAGTATGCTAATAGGTAGGATTTTCCTACTCGATTTTGGTAATATGCCATTGTCATCATTTTGATGGCAGAGGTAGTATTGCATCTTATCTTGATGTTGGAAAGTGATATGAGTCTTGTATTGTTGTCGGAGTTGCATTATAACGTGAGAACGAGATATGTTGACTTTAAGGGTCGGAATAATAATGAAAATCGATATCCTTGGCATATTTGGGATCGTGTCTCATGAGGGGTCGCATAATTGATTGTTGTATTGCATATTGTATACATATGGTTATTGTAGATGTTGGAGGTGGATGGCGGAGTGTATATAGTGGTGATAATTGGTTGTTGAGGAGAAGTAGGATAGGTCATAAGATCGTCTTACGCTTGTGTCGCCTCTCGGAACTTCCCACTCCAAGAGGGACGTGAACGTTTATAACTTAAGTACGGAGGGGCTAGTGTGGTGTAAGCACTCCTGGCAGGGATCCGGTTAGAACCCGAGCTCGGTATCATAGGTGTGTCCCGCGTACCTGTTTTACGGACTGCGGTCAGGTTGTTTGGTGGGCGGTGTTGTGGTGTCGTCACCGGGTTGTTGGTATCGTGGATGTGTTCCTGGTACCGGTGAGGTGGTTGCAGAGTTGTGGCTTGTACATTCTATTGATGCTTGCATGTCATATTCAAGTTTACATGTCATGTTTAGAGTATTTGTATTATCGAAACTGACATGTGTTGGCTGTGTGTAAACTGTCACCTGGTTTAATTGGGGTGTCATGTGTTGATCCATATGATATTTCTGATCATATGGGGAGCAGTTTGAGTACAAGTTGCTTTTGGTATCTAGCGGAAGACGGGATGAGTCACGAGCTTTGGTGATCACCGATTCGAGTGTAGATTCATTAGAAAGGTTGTAGTAGTCATGACTTGTATTATTTATTCATTCATTATTCATTATGTAAATCACTAAACATGTTAATTATCTAAATGTTTCTTATTTGTAATTCCGATTTCACTACCTCGGGAAACCGAGATGTTGACATCTCCCAATTGCCTTGGCCGGGTAAGAAGAGGGTGTTGTAGGTGGAGAGTATCACGTTTGATGGAAAGGTCATTCAAGGGTTAGATTTCTATAGGTATTTAGGATCTATTATTCAGAAAGACGGTGAATTAGATAGAGATATGGTTTACAGAATTAAAATAGAGTGGTTGAATGGAAAAGTGTCACAGGTTTTTTATGTGATAACAGTATGCCTCATAGACTAAGGCTCTGTTTGGCATGTCTTTTCAGGTACCTGTTTTGACAAAAGTAGCTTTTTTGTCAAAAATTTCAGGTAGCTTATTCATTTGGCAGTGTTTGGCAAGTAGCTTATTTGCCTAAATAAGCTACCTGAATGAAAAGCTACCTAGAGTAGCTTTTTAGATTTCAGGTACCTGTTTTTATTTTATTTTCCCTTTTTGCCCTTCAATTATTTTGGAAATAAGAAAACAAACAACCGTTTCATTTATACAATGTCTTTCACGTCATTTGACCAAATATCAGCTACCTTTTCAGCTAGTTCGCCAAACTGTTTTAATAAAAATATGGTACCTTTTCAGGTAATAATTTTCAGCTACCTTATCAGTTACCTTTTCAGGTTTCGGTTAGCTTTTCAGTTTTCAGGTACCTTTTCAGGTTTCAGGTACCTTTTCAGCTCGTTTTACCAAACAGGGCCTAAAGGGTAAATTCTATTACACATAAACTAGACCTATACTATTATACCGCTCTAAGTTGGGCAGCGAAAAATTATCACGTTCAAAAGATGAATGTGGCGTAAATGCGTATATTGAGGGGGTGTGCAACCATAAAAGAAAAGATCGACTGAGAAATGAGGTGTGTATAGAGACGGTAAAAGTGGCGCCAATAAAGGACAAGCTGATAGCGAATTGGCTAGGATGGATCAACAATGTGAGAAGGAGACCTATGGATGCAATAGTTAGGAGGCTCGAAAAATCGGAATAGAAAAAATTGCGAGGGGTAAAGTGAGACCTAACAAAACTTGGTTAAAACTGATTGAACATGATATGAGATTACTCGGGATTGAAGAGTACATGATCACAAAGAGAGAATTGTTGTGCGGAAGCGTGAGTATCTCGTGTTGAGCCTCTGCTACAACGGTGTCGATTGTCCATAATAGTACGATATTGTCCGCTTTGGGCCAAGCCCTCACAGATTTAGTCTTTGGCTCCTTCTCAAAAGGCCTCGTACTATTATATTTGGTGGCACTTATAAAGATGAGCTTTTATCTTTACACTGCCGATATGGGACATGAGTTTATACCCTAAAAAACACAATGGAGAGAAATGATACAAGTGGATATTATTATATGTTCTTATTTGAACTATTTATCATTTTTTAAAATTATTTCAATTATTTGTTTACTTTTAAGATTTATGAAACGTTTTACCTAAAAACTTTCGATATAATCATACATTGTTTACTTCAAGATTTTATGAAATATTAACTTTTGCTTCTTTTTTCAAAGTTATTGTTATTAATTTGTATTTTAAATCTTATTTCTAAGTTTTTGATTTTCAAAACTATAGGTTTAAGTTGACTTTTGTATTATATATCGTTTCTTTTTTGCTTTCCACTTTTCTCTTTCTATCTCTTCCGAATTTGAGGTGTGCGACCACCTAAAAACGGTTCTAAAGGATGATCCATGTCAGTCGACCCAAATCATTTTAAGATTAAAGTTCTGACGTTGTTGTTGGGTTTCTTATGATGAAATTGGTGGTATAAGTAAATTCACCATATAAAAAATTTAGAGTTTTTTATATAGTGTTTTCCTATGTTTCAAAAATCTATATTTTATCCCTATTTTTTTTGGAACGTCACGGTTATCCTACAACACTATTATATGTTCAACATTGACCTTTTATCACTTTGATCTATTAATCAGAAAATTAAATTTTCTAACCCTATTCATTGTTTGATGTCATGATAAGTGCTTAATACCTTCATTCATTAACAACCACCAAAATTCTTAAAGCCTTCATTATCAACATTATCAAATTGATAATTAGAACCATCCCATAACCATCTTATGACCTTCTCAAAATTGAGCATCACCATAGGTTTACAATGAACTTCATAGAAACCCCAATATCTTTGAAAACGACCAAATAATTTCTTATTTCTCGACCATGGACATCATATTTACCTAATCACAATTGCAGTATGATTGTAATGCTCGCCTATACATACGTCAGAGGGTAGAGGTTTAGGTCTTGTCTACTAGTCGAAGGGGTTGCTAGATGACGAATATCATACTGAGTACCGCATTGCACCCGCCTAGGTGAAGTGGGTACGGGTAGAACTTTGGATGGTGGTGGGTGGGTATGAGTACAACAAATGTATCTGCCATGGATGGTGGACATGACATTAATTTTGCATCATATATACTACATACTCGACTACCCGCCAATTATTTACAAATTAATATAATTATGACTAGTTGGTAATGTTTTATTAACTAGTAGGCAAAGCCGTTATCGCGTTGTTGCAATGGTGACCTTTCTACCGCATATGTCTATCTCCTATTAAGTATGATTTCTAACTTGAAAGAAAGGGCGGGAATAGGGGTGTTAATAAGACGAGACAGCTCGCGAGCAGCTCGAAATTGTCTCGGTCAAAGCTCGGCTCTGATTCGGGCTCGGCTCGAGAGCTTAACGAGTCAAGCCGAGCAAACGCTGGCTCGGCTCGAAAAGCTGGCGAGCGGCTGGAACTTGTGTGATTAGATAAGATATTGCTTATATTTTATAAGAACATTTTATCATGATTATATTTTTGTATAACAAATATCAAATGTCTCACTAGTTGGCCAAATATTATTATATATAACCTTCGAGCCTTGTTATTAAAAATATCGGAAGAAACAAATAAAGAAAGTAACAATTATATATAGGCTCGATTTGAGCTCGAGTTTGGCTCGAGCTCGCGTTAAATCTCGTAAGCTTGGTAACAAGCATATATTTTTCAAGTTCGGGCCAGCTCAAGATCGGCTCGAGCTCGAGTTTTAGTTCTTAATCACAAGCCGAGCAAAGCTAACCTTGGGCTCGGCTCGACTCGTTAACACCCCTAGGCAGGAACTCTTGTGTTTTAATCTAATACGAGGATGACTTGTGGCTAGGGGCCTAAAAAGCACTGCTTTCAAGAACTTTTTATTCACTAACTGACTGGTCCTTGGAACTATGTAACGATAACGAAGTTAAAATTGGTGATTGAAGTGAGCCTAAATCAACATTGAAACCTGAATTAAATTTAATACTCTATCTCTCTAAATAATTTGTTTATATTATCGGTAGAATAAAGATAGTAGATCATCTTTATAAGTGTTCAAAGAATATAATAGTACGAGCGGCCTTTTGAGAAAGAGCCCTAGAGTAAATCCGTGAGGGCTTGGCCCAAAGCGGACAATATCGTACTATTTTGGACAGTGGACACCGGTGTAATACTACGGTTTTCTGTGCCTATAGTTACTCCATCGAGTAGGACTTACTCTGTCGAGTAAGTCATGTCAGTGTTTGAATCAGTCTCTTCCTGATGGGTACTCGATCGAGTAGGTGAGGTACTTGATTGAGTAAGGGTCACTCGATCGAGTAAGTGACTTACTCGATCGAGTAAGTCCGTCTTACGGGTTTGTTAGTCGGGTTTTGTTAATAACGCGAGATTAATATGTAATTACGATCGACGGTTTCCCTCATTATCATAATTCATCTTTTCCACAAAACCTTCAAAAAACAAAAGAGAGATCGTTGCATTGTCTTCCTCGCGTTGTTTGCGAATCCAAAAGCTTGAGTCGTCGGTTTTCGGTGTCCTTTGCATCATTGTGATCATTGTCTCGTGGGTAAGTCTTACTGTTTTTATGTCTTTTGGTTGATATTGATTAAATCCTAATTTGAGGGTTTTTGGGGAAAATCGGGAGTTTTGGTAGTATTATTTGTAATTGTGATTATGTGCTTGTATAGAGGAGAATTCATAGAAGAGCGGTTATGAACGTGATTGTACTTCGTGGTGATTGCCTTACAGGTAGGGTTTCCCTACTCGGTTGCTGATATAGTATGTT
>VHZZ01002548.1:0-12993 GCA_009801015.1 Silene noctiflora | reverse complement strand
TGGATTCGACCTCTAAATACTACATTCATTTGTTGTACCTAGGGTAATTTATTTTCGCATAGGTTAGCGATGTCCTATCAGCCTTATTGAGATCTCTAAAATCAACACAAACCCGGATTCGCTCATCCTTTTTGGGTACAGGGACCGAGTCAGAATACTTGGAAACTTTAATGAACCCGGCTTTGAATTGCTTGTCTACTACTTCTGTGATCTTACGGCCACATTTTGTCCTCATTCTGCGGAGCTTTTGTTTAATTGGTTTGAACCCTGGCTTTATTGGGATACGATGTTCGACAATATCCATGTCTATCCCTGACATGTCTTTATAGGACCAAGCGAAGACATCTTTGAACTCGTGTAGATGATTAACGAATAGCGCTCTTTCGGTTGATTCTAAGGTGGTCCCTATCCTAAGTTCATTAGGTTTAAGGTTTGTCCCCACATCAATTGGTTCGGTGTTTTCTATAACTGGTACCCCCTACCCCCCCCCCCCCCCCCCCCCCCCCCCCCCCACCCGTTCCTCTTCCGAGATTTCCTTTATCAAATAAGGTGGCAAGTCAAGTGAGTCTGGGTCAGGATCGTCCTCATTATCGTCACAAATATAATTGCAATCTTAAAAACACAAGGAGTAAGCAGAATCTGATTTATTCATATTAAAGTTTGAAAACAACTGAAACAAAGAAGCCAACTGATCATTGGTCAGTGACAAAGGAGGGAGAGTCGCTAGGGTAGGCCCAAAGCTACTGTTACTCGATGATAAACTAGGAGAAATAAAGGGAATGAGGTTTATAACAGCAGGGGGAGACTCTTCGACAACTTCTCTAGACTTGGACCTAGACTCTGACTCTAACTCAGACTCGAGTTCATCGTGTTTTGGTGCCTCCTTGAACATTTCTCCCTCGCCTGTGGTGAGCTTGAAAAGTCATCCTTGATTTTTAATCCACTTGATCGACTTTCTCCATCCCACTTGCCTTTTCGCTGAATCTGCGTCTGTGATTAGAGCTGTGGGGTCAAAATGGTCATCCCGTAGTATCATGGTAATAATTTCGTCCTGGGATGCCCTTACGAATCGATCCTCCCCGAATAAAAGGCTGACAGCTTGGCTATCGAGACATGGTTTTGCAGGGACTTTAACGGTAGGAACCGTTTCATAAAGGAATGAAGTAGTAGTCGTGAATAATTTTTATCCTGGCTACCGTGTCGCCCTAATATACCCATGATTCGGGAAACCATGAAAAGATTCATGTTCTCCTTCTCTGACGATGTACCCATTTAATGTGAGGTAGTACGACAGCAACTGGACGCCTTTATGCTTTCGACCGTTGATTTGGGCGAACATTTCAAAGGTTTTTTTGATGGTAGGTTTTTACCCGAGTCCTAATGTAATACCCGTCTAATTGGGGGACCCGTTGACAGGCCACAATTACCTTTAACCTTGTTAGACCCATTGATATAGACGCAAGAACTCGACATAGCAGCGGATACTCGGTCGAGTTTGGGCATTCGACCGAGTGAGGCTGACTCAGTCGAGTATAATGGTACTCGACCGAGTGCGCGGGTGACAGCGTAATAATAATATTACGCGAAAGCTATAACCCGAAATCATTTCATTTTTTTTTTCTAGAAACCTAAAATTAGAACACTTGTCCCTCTACTTCCTTCTTCCCTATCTTGTTGAAGCTTGTACTTAGGAGACCACCATAGGGGTGGGTGTGTGCGTCGGTCCCGACCTAGCTATCCGTCTGTCATATAAGGTAAGTCATTGTCACCATCAGTAGGTTTTGGGTAAGGGTTATGGTTGTGTGTAGTCTAGTCGTATCATCGTTGTAGGTGTCAATAGCGGTGTTGTGTGATCGTGTATGCGTTGATGATCGGTGCTTATTGGATTGCTGTTCTGGTAGGGTTTCCTACGTAAGGGGGATGTGCATATTAATGGACTTGGTTTCGCTCCTTGCGATAAGCGGGGATTTTGGTGGTAAGACCGCGGTCCCCACTAGCGGAGTGGATTACTAGTTGCGATAGTTAATCAGGCAAGGCTACATTCCTCGGCGTGTAGTCGGTTACTGGTTACTGAGGAGTTTGGAGATGATGATTATAGTTCTTTGGTTATTTGTGCTATTTAATTACAATGCGATGTTATACAATTGACTGACCCCGTTTATGCTTTTAAAACTGTGATGATCTAATCGGGGATGGTGAGTAGGGTGATTTACAAGTTTAGTTGGATGCATGGATGCTATGCTTCTTGGTGTATGCTATGTGTTGGGAGATCATCTGATGTAGTGATGCCTTTAATCGGTAGTGGAGTCATCAATTGTATTTATCTTTTAGTATGTAAAGTTGAGTTGTTGTTCTGTTTCTGCTGTAGTCTTATAATAAAATCTTTAATTGTTCTTGGATGGTCAATTTGATATACTTACCTCGGGCAACCGAGATGGTAGCGCCCTTGGTTATCAGGGATGGCCTAGTTAAGGATCCTTGGTAAGTATGGGTGTTACAAAGTGGTATTAGAGCGACGATTTTAGAACCTGTAACGAATTAACCTAATGAACCTGGTGTATGTATTTTTGGAGCCCCTTGTGTTTGGTTTTGGGTGAGAAGGCGCCCTCATTCCAGTATCCCGACCCCAATATGCTTAAGCCAGCAACCTCGGGGTGGGATGTTGTGTTGAAACTGTTTGTGCGTTTTGTGCTGAATGTGATTTCATTGTATGCGGTTATGTGTAGGTAATATAAACGTGACATAGTATGTGGTATGTATGACGAGTGGTTACTTGGTAGATGAATGTGTATCAGTACCGGTGTGAGGTTAAGTATATGGTTGATGTAACTGTTTTACTTGTTTGAGCATTTAGGTTGTGCAGTATACAGATGTTGCGTGAACCCTAGAGTATGTGCAAGTCTTGAGCATAATGCTATAATGTATAATCGTGTGCTGTGAGTCGGTAGGTAAGATGGAGAATAAGGTAGTTGGAGTGTACTTTGTACCTATGGTGCTTAGTTTTGATAGTATCGTAATTAAAATCTAATTAGTGACGAGTTCCGAGACGTTCCTTGGACTCCGAACAACGTTTTGGTATTGCATGAACGCTGACATGCACAACGCAAAATGTTTTATTTGACTTTTTGGGAAACTCGATCGAGTACAAGGACGTACTCGACCGAGTCATGACTACTCGACCGAGTTACAAGTCAGTCGACCGATTTTGTGAAAAAAAGACTTTAGATTGAATCTGCCCAATATCGACACTCGACCGAGTGCCCCAAATAACCCAGAAATCGCGATTTTGATTTTCACTATCTATAAGCTCCCTTTCAAACTCTCTCAAACTGATTTTTTGACACAACTCTATTATTACTCTCTTTAAAACACTCTCAAACTTATTTTTCTCACCAAAAGCTTGAAAGATCTTGTGCTACTACTTCCCAACTACGTTTGAGTCATCTTTTCTTGTTTATTCAGTTCCAATTTGCAAGGTAATATAGTTTTCACTATCTCTTTATGCTTTGAGTATAAAAATCGCAATTAGAAGTCGAAACTCTTAATTTTTTTGCTTAGATTCATGCTATAAATGATAATCCTCGATGAAACTTGTCTTAGCTCTTATTTTTTATACTAGAAAATGTGATTTTCAGCCACAATTTTGTAGGAATTGAATCCGAATTTTCTAGGATTTCACCCCAAAACTTGATTTTTGATACTCCAATTCCTCTTTTAAGATTAGAAAAGGTTGTAGGATGCCAATGTTAGCAATTTTTGCAACTGAAACTTTCTCCTTGTTTTTAATCCTTGAGCCAAAATTTTGTTGTCAAATGATATTGTTGCAGCATGCTAAGAGCTAACGCTGCCAGACCATCCAACAAGAGGACTAGGGCTGGAAACGTCGCTGAGAGGGGACAAGGGAGCCAAGTTTCTACAGTTCCACCTGTGGCCCAATACCCTTCGATTGTGTTCGCCGACTTCAAACAAAAGGAATTTTTTGTTTCTTTGTTGACCCGTACCATTAGGGTGACTAGATGTGTGGATGTGAGTTTCCTAGAGGAGCTGGGCATAGAGGTTGATGTGAGGCATATATTTGAGACTTTGGGGTTGGTTGGTTTGTATCGTTTGAGGAAACATTCGTATGAGTTCTCAACCTTAGAGTTCATGAGTTCCCTTTCTTATGATGAGGATGGTAAGACTGTCAGTTTGAGGCTGATGAACAATGACTTTGAGTTGACCATGGAAGAATTTGCCAAGAACATGGGGCTAGAGAAGCCTAACGCGGACCACTATCTGGGTGTGGCCAAGGAGTGTAGGGGGAGTGAGTACTTGTCGCTGCTTACCGGTACTGCACCTAATGTCAATGTTATGCTTATAAATGATGTACAACATGTGACTCTGAGATTTTTCCTAAGGATGTTTACTTGTTTTCTTTATGGGAGGAGCAACGCGAGTAGGTTGAATTCTCACGAGGTTATGCTGCTTATGTCTTATTTGAACCCAAAGAGGGAGGCGAGATTTTATTATAGTGCCCTGGCCATTGTGTGTTCTAGCTTGGCGCATATGGCGCAGTCTCCACATCGTCATCTTAGATGTGGTGCTATATCGACTCGGTTGGCGCAAAAGTTGGCCACTTTCGAACCTTCTCCCGAGCTCCCAGCAATGTTCAAGAGTGCCCTGACGTTAGATAAGGACTACTTTCTACATCAGAAGTGGCTAAGGGTGTTGGATGACGGGACTTTAGCTTGGACGGTGAGAGGCATGCTATAAATAAGGTTACCCAACCCAACCAACCTACCCGAGAAAGAGCACCATATGGAGTGCAATGATTACATGGAACTACCTCACCACTTACCTTATCCCGGGACATGTACTTCATGAGATGCTGGAACCTACACTACCCACTAGACGGAAGAAGGCGACCCAGACGACGAGAGGAACTAGGGGGACTAGAGTTGCAAGGGAGGTGCCAGAGGAGACCCCATATGTACAACAGGGAGCCCTCATATATCAGTATCCAGGAGACCCTACAGTGTATGACCCACGGATGCAAGTGAGCGAGTTGGCTGAGCGGTTGTCCTACACCTTTGTGTTGAGGAACCAACATGAGTTGACTCAGCAGCAGGGCATAGAGACGGACATTGCTCAGCCAGCATGGTGGAGGGGACCTGGTGATAATAGTGTTGTTTTCCTCTACTACGGGGTGAATCGATTTTCTTGGGGAGTGCCAGAGAGCTTTGAGAGGAGGTGTCTTGTTGGTCCGCGGGGAGCCAACTTTGGGAGTCCGCTAGATGCGGAAGGGAGATGGATTTGAGGTAGTGCTCAGTCGGGTTATGGCGAAGGGTATGATGTTTCTGGATCATCAAGACCAGGGAATGAGGATGAGATGGATGATGGCACGGGCAAACCACTGTTGAGTTTTATGTTATTTTGTTGTCTCGTTGAACTTATGTCAGATTTGGTGCCTCGTGGCACATTACTTTTAATTTCGGATTACTATATGCGGCCATAGGGCCTAGATTGTTTCGTTATTAGAATTTTCCTTGATTGGTGTATGACTCTAGGTGGCCTTGAGTCACCGTATTGGTTTTATTGCTGGTAGAGGTCGGTTGTTGAAGTGTTAGCTTCGTTGGGATATGATATGAATCTTAGTACTCGACCGAGTGCACAGGGGACACGGCCGAGTAGAGTGAACTCGACCGAGTATTAAATGGCACTCGACCGAGTTCCTAGTTTCTAGCGCTTGGGCTGTTCTGATCTGTGGTTGCTCGACCGAGTACACAAAGCACTCGACCGAGTACATCTTACTCGACCGAGTGTCTGTTACTCGACCGAGTGACAGTGACTCGACCGAGTTTAGTTGTTATACCTTAGACTATGTTATGTTGCATGCTATAGTTTTGGCAAGTTATGTAGAGCTGGTTAAGTTTTGGTTATGCTATATGGTCAGGTTTGTAAGATAGTCACGAGAGGTAATAGTCTATTGGGTACAATAACCGATGGTATGCTTATATCATGAGTAAAAAGCTTTATAACTATACACCATCATGTGCCTAGTCGGCTTTTATTTTAGGCATCGTTGGCCGGTGCCCTTCAGACATACACGGGAATAATACAGTGCAAAGTTAGTTTTCTCTTCTTTCTTGTTTTGTCTTTGACCGCTAGGAGGATGAACTTCCGGGGTGAAGTTCCTTTTAGGGGGGTAGAGTGCATTGCGCGCGTGGGTAAAATTTGTACTACTTGTTTCACGAAAAGAGTTATGGTATGTCATGTTAAGTGGTATGTTAGGTATGTGTATCTTATGTTACTAGGAAACAGAATGTTATGTATGTGTATGTCATGTGAGTGGTAAATGTGTTTTATGTGAATGATAGTGCTGAGACAAGTTATCATAACAATGATGTGAGTTATCATGTTACCAAGGTATGTGTTACGTGTTGCTTATGTATGGAACGTGATAGGTGGAGGGGATGCAAGGTTTGTGACCAATGGATTGTGACGATTAGGTGGAGTTATAACGGTATCATGTGTGACCTATCCAACTAGACCATAGCATTTGAGCAACCTTTGGTGTCGAGGAGTCGAACTTCGGGGTTAATGTTCTTTTTAAGGGGGGAAGACTAAAATACCCGTCCCATTGGGGACCCGTTCAACGGCCACAAGTACCTTTGTCCTTGTTAGACCCGTTGATATAGACGTAAGAATTCAACCTAGCAGGGGATACTCGGTCGAGTGTGGGGCACTCGATCGAGTGAGGCTGACTCGGTTGTGTATGTTGGTACTCGACGGAGTGCGTGGGTGACAGCATACTAAAATGTTACGCGAAAGTTATAACCCGAAATCATTTCATTCCATTTATTTTTCTCAAAACCTAAAATCAGAACACTTCTCCTCTACTTCTTTCTTCACAATCTTGTTATAGCCTCTACTTAGGAGACCACCACGGGGGTGGGTGTGTGCGTCTGTCCCGACCTAGCTATCCGTCCGTCGTATAAGGTAAGTCATCGTCACCATATGTAGGTTTTGGGTTAGGGTTATGGTTGTGTGTAATCTAGTCGTATCATCGTTGTAGGTGTCGATAGAGGAGTTTTGTGATCGTGTATGCGTTGATGATCGGTGCTTATTGGATTGTTGTCTAGGTAGGGTATCTCTACACAGTTGATTGTTGAACAATATGATGTATGATGTGACAATCTATGTTATGTCTTTATGATTGAGTTATGATGATATTATTGTATTGGCATTGGTAGTAGTATTGGTATTGGTATTGTGAGCCATTGCGAGAGATCGTCTAACCGCCATTGTTCGCCTCTTGTGTTTCTAGACGCAAGGGGGATATGCACATTAATGGACTTGGGTTCGCTCATTGCGATGAGCGGGGATTTTGGTGGTAAGGCTGCGGTCCCCACTAGCGGTGTGGATTACCTGTTGCGATGGGTAATCTAGCAGGGCTATACACCTCGGTGTGTAGTCGGTTACTGGTTATTGAGGAGTTTGGAGATGATGATTACAGTTCTCTTGTTGTTTGTGCTTATTTATTATATTGCGATGTTATACAGTTGACTGACCCCGTTTATGTTTTCAAAAGTGTGATAATCCATTCGGGGTGGTAAGCAGGATGACTTACAAGTTTAGTTCAATGCGTGGATGCTATGCTGCTTAGTGTATGTTATGGGTTGGGAGATCTTCTGACGTAGTGATGCCTATAGTCGTTAGTGGAGTCATCATTTGTATTTATCCTTTAGTATGTAAAGTTACGTTGTTGTTCAGTTTCCGCTGTAGTCTTATAATAAAATCTTTAATTGTTCTTGGATGGTCAATTTAATATACTTACATCAGGCAACCGAGATGGTAACGCCCTTGGTTATTAGGGAAGGCCTAGTTAAGGCTCCTTGGTAAGTAAGGGTGTTACACCTAAGGGTAGCTTCTGAGAATTACCTTCCTTGTAAGGCGCGAAGGTATTCTTTCTAGTGGGGCTTAGAGGCATTCCTGGGAAGTATCTATGGGATTTGAGTATCTGGTTGACCACTAAGTTCGAGTGAGGATTGAAATATAGGGGGCGAACTCGCTTTCTATGAGGTTGATGACTTGAAATCCTCCCATCTTGTGCATTGGGTCAAAGATGACCTGGTTACTGGATACCTTCTCAATGATTGCTTTGATTGTAAACGAAGTGATCGTCACTACTTGAACATCTAAAGGAATCTTTATCTTTTGATGAAGGGTGGATGTCACAGCTTTGCAAGCATGGATCCAAGTCATTCCTAGTAGTATGTCTACAATTTGGAAATTGACTTTCCTTTCGACTGACCTAGTGGTTATGGTTAGATTAATGAGACCTACTACTTTACGCCGTGTCCTATCGTATGCACGAACACCTTGATTGGTAGGGATCCAATCTGATTCTTTTATGCCCAGCTTATGCACGATTTTGAGTAGTACGGCATTAACTGCAGAACCGTTGTCAACCAATGTCATTGGTACATTTTTATTGAGGCATGTGATGGTGATGTACAAGGCTAGGTTATGGTTGACACCAAATGGAGGTAGATCTTCATCTGAGAAAGTAACTGGGTTACTTAGCTTGATTGAGTCCTGGATAATTAGGTTGACAACATCATTAGGGGTAGAGTCAGATGGTATATTTAGCTTAGCTAGAGCTTGTAGCAAAGCTTAGCGATATGGGAATGAGCTAGAGATTATTTGCCAGATTGAAAGATCAACCTTTGTTCTTTGCAACTGCTTCATTAGTGAATCAGTAGATAAAGTGTCATTTGTATCTTCTTGAGTAGGATTGCCTGTAGGAACAGTGCTACTTATTTGTCCTGGAGTGACGCTTTTATATGGGAGACCTGATTGAATGAGGTGATAGACGTCATAATCCGAGGTCTTGATGAGGGGATGTTCAGCAAGATAGACATCTTCATCATCATCTGCCCATACACCATTGATTGTGTTGTGCTCTTTTAGTTGCACGATTTCATCCTCAATTTCAGTGATTTTCTGGACTAAACCATTGACTACTGCGATGTCTTCTGGCATCGCGGACCCTTTAGAGAGAGTAGTGACCATTTGCGTGGCTTTTTCTCTGTGAGTTGTGATGTAGGATCCTCGAACTTGAGAAAATATGTCTTCGAAATCTGTGACTTGCCTACTCACACTTCTTACCCATGCTATGAAGTCGGAAATGGGTTATAGAATATAGTTCCTCGTCTATCGCGGTGATTTCATCTTCCACAGGTGAGATGCAATGTGATCAATTGAAGGTGGATTCCTCATCTGAGATTACTAAAATTCCAAGAGGATTTTTAGTATTATTAGGTTTGCATACAAGGGGAATGGGTAATCGACCATCCTCAATCATTTCTTGGATAACATACTTTAACTTGAAACAACTTTATTTGTCGTATCCCGTACCTCTGTATAACTCACAATAGGCATTGATGTCCCATGACATTGACTTCTTTTCCAGATCTGGCGTAGGTCCAATGGGTTGCAATTTGCCTTGCTTAACTAGCCTCTTAAGTGCATTGGAGTAACTATCTCCAATGTCAGTGAATTTTCTAGGTGGGTTAGTTCCTTTAGAAGGTTCCACAAGATTCACCTCATCAATTTTATTGATGGAACCGTAAGAACGATTGCTAGTGGATGTTGAGCCATGATCCACGTCCCATAGTCTTGGACAAGAGTCCTTTGTGAATATCATATTAAATTATTGTACCCAAAACGGTTAAGTTTTTGAAAGACTTGATATTTTGATATCTTAATTGGTTTGCATATATAGGCTTTAGATTGTCCACGAACTTCTCCACAAGAGTGGCTTCATCTGGGCGCTCGACAAGATGTGTACTGGTCATTCTCCATCTAGTTAGGAAGTTGGTGAATCCTTCTTTTTCTTTTTTTGTCAATACTTATACAGTGCACATGTTAACCTGAATTTCAGCATTATTTGTGTATTGCTTGTTGAATTCAATTGCAGCCTCGTCCCAAGTTGCGATATTCTTAGGGTCCAGAGAGTAGAACCATTGCTTAGGGATAGTATCGATAGATGAAGGAAAGATCCTTAAGAACATCTCAGGTTTGATGCCCTTGATGGACATGTAGTCTTTGAAGGCTCGAATATGATTTAGAGGATTTTCATGCCCTTTGAATCTTGGAATGTTAGTCATGTTGAAGTTAGTAGGCAATTGGGTGCTTACTGCCATATAAGTTCGACTATTTTCCCTATAGATGTCTTCTCCTTTGAGGTACATGACTTGCTCTTCCAAATAGCGAAATTTTTGGGAGTATCGTTTGGCTCAGGTGTTTCCTTAGGTATACCTTAGGATATAGGTGAAAGTCCATAACCCTAAATAGACCTCTCTAATTAGATTACCAAAATACAAAAGAAAAATAGGATTTATGTAACAAACATAAAATATAAATGCATTTAAATAAAAGGGAGGAAATCTTATTTCCTTACATTCGATGTTGCTAATTAAGGGCACAACCAAGATTACCTAACTTGGTTCTTGGTTGTTTTTGAGCAAATATCAAATGGATGATCCTCAACAAAATCTCCAAGAAGAAGATCTCCTTACAATGTTCACCCAAGAACAAAACTCCCAAAACTAATATGTATATTAAATAGATATACAAATTAGATTAACCTTGATATTATGTAAATATTACTACTAACAAATTAGTATTAGAATGTAGTATACTAACACTTAGTAATATATTTCTAATATTGAGAGGTTTTCTTTTTTAGAGAGATGAATTAATTTTTTTCACATACAAAGGTAGTTAAAAAATGAGTAACAATTACCCATTTTCTATGAAGAGGGCCGGCCAACCTAGAGTGCAGTGGGAAATTATTGTCTTTTTTGCATGCTTGCAAATAGAGAAGACAAAACAAGAAATGGGGAAGAACAAAAGCAGTTTTGGCATGGTAGAGGAAATGATTGTGTCTAAAACACAATCATACCCTATATCACATGGCTACAATGGTCCATAATGGGTCCATTTTGATTTTTATGATGTCACACAAATCAATTTAATTGTTCTATTTTTAAGGTCTTTTACGACAAAAACGTTTCCCGATTATTTCCGTCTCAAAACACTCATTATACATACATGTACTCTACATATACACATAATACGTACTAACACTAATCGCATTAGTTATTCAGTACTAAATATAGTAATTAACAATTAATTCCTAAAAACCATCTCAAATAATTTATTATTCAATTATCGCATAATTAAATAATAAATTCCGTCGGCCTGAGTTAAAAACTCAATCTCTCTAAATAACTCAGTCTATTAACTTTTAGTCAGTATATATCAAGGTACAAATCAGACTGTATCTCATACAGAAGATTAGTTAACTTTGGGGGTTCGTTCCTATAGGTGTGACCGAAAGGGAGTCAGTTGATCACCGCCGTCATACGACAATAACGTCAAAATCTAGTTAGCCAACCGTTATCGATTAACGTTAATCAACTGACGAGGATCATAAAAATAATTATCCTTATTGTATTCCTTAAATGAGATTTATTATGTAAGCACACTATTGTAGAGGACACCTACTCCAACAGTAAGTCTTTCTGTAGGAGGAAGTCGGGCTTCTATTGTGACAAAGCGGTTTTCGATGGTTTCTAAGAGAGCATAGGCAACATCCTGGCTAGCTTGAAGACGAAGAAGGGCAACCAAGATTTCATTCATACCAGGATTGGGATTGGTTGACCATTGACACTTCTTTGATCTTCACCGTCGCGAAACATCTTAAACTGTGATAGAAACTGATGGCGAATCAAGCTTTGATCGGAACTTGCTTACCCAAGACTCAAAACAAAAGATGACTCAAAAGAGGACTAACTCGTGTCGTGTAAGTGATGATTTTTTAAAGAAAAGGACTTTGAAAATGTGATGCCCATGGAAACGTGTGTGGTCAATGGGCGTGCTGACTCGATTTTTGTTTGGGGACTAACAAGTGTTGGAGAAAAGTGTCCCCRACAATAATGCGATCACAAATTGTCGATCATAGTGATCACATATTTAAAATCTCGTATTAAAGAATACATGAGGGAAAGTTATACTTCTTAGTCAACTGGTCCACACATATCGRTAATGATTGGCTGACTAGAGTTTGACATTACTGTCGTACGACGGTGGTGACCAGTTAATCCCCAAGGTTATACCTAAAGGGTAATGCTCTTAATTGATTATTTGATTAATCTTATGACGATACGAGTTAATTAAATTACTTAAAATTGACRGATAATTTTGTGAGTAAAATTACGTGTCTTATTGTAATTCGATTAAATAAGATACGGTCTAAGTAATCGAATTGTTTTATTACTTAGATTAAGTTATTGTTTATGAAACAATTATGAATGAATATTTTATTATAAATTCAAGTCGTTGTAATTTATAATTTTGATAAACCGTTTTGGTACGAGTAATTGTGAATTACTAGGTTAATTTTGTATATGACATATTTTATTAATATGTTGATTTTAATGTGATTAAAATACATAATATTGTGACATGTCATGTAACATGTCACATATGACAAAATTGACAATTGACAAAATAAAATGGACCTCCATTTTATATGAATGTACCGAAATTATTTAAGGTGTTGGGTGATTGTGTTGTTTATTTTATATTAGATAAAACACAATGATTATAAAGCATATAGGCATGCAAACCTATGGTTCTTGTGAATACCAACTTGAGCATGCATTGGCTCACCCAAAAAGGCACCCTTTGGCCGGTTTTGTGAAGCCTTATGTGAAGAGTTTTCTTCACATTTTTCATTCATTCACTTCAACATTTTTCTAGTGTAAGAAAAATAATTTGTGTCTTAACTTTGTGAGAGTTTTTGAGAGACATAAAAACCTCACAAAACATCCTTCCTTGACCGAAATAATTAAGGGACAATATAAACATATTTTGTGTCAATTTTAAGTGGGTTTTAATTGTTTTCTAGTATCAAAATAATTAGAACTATTAAGAGGGTTATCT
>VHZZ01002547.1:18618-31069 GCA_009801015.1 Silene noctiflora | reverse complement strand
TAGGATCATAACACTAATTACGAAAATTAACATATTGCTGATAATTAACAAATATTTATTTCCTTATATAACAAATATTTGTTTATCAATAACTTGATTTTTCCTCGGCAATTCTCTGATTGCCATGTCAATTGAACTTGTTATATAGAATGCAATGTCAGCAGGGACTTAGAAGATTAATACAGTATATAGTATATAGTATGATGATAACCTTGAATTTTATACATTTGTCTATATTAGGACCGTTTTTGTTGTCTTTGCAGATGTAGTTTTTTAAGAGTACTGATTTTTATACCCCTCACATTTCCCCCCTTCATTTTGTCTTCTAATTTCTCTCTAGTATTCCCTATAGTTTCACAACTCCATTTTCCTTTAATTTCACAACTCCGATTAAAGAAAGAAAGCAAATTGAGTTCGATTCTTGAATAATCCAATCAACTTGTTTCTTATTGCATGTATAATAATATTCATAAACATGCTACAGTACATACTACGATGGAAAAAAAATGAAAAAAAACTATACTAGGTAGTACGCCAATAGTCTACTACTTAACCACCACCATCACCTCCAACCGCGGCCACTTGTATAATTGTCAACAATGTAATGCGATGAGTAAAATGTGTAATGCGAAAATCAGCACCATAAATTTTTTAATAGGGTAACTAATGTGCGAAAGCACAATTTTTTAGACCCGTAATGTAGAGAGAAATACTAAAAACTTTGGAGAGACGATGTCTCAATAAGTTATTGAGAGACAACTTTTGTCGTACCATTTTATATACTTTTTCGTACCCTTTTTATTGTTGTTGTGACTTAAGATATCTCTTTCATTTGGTACATGTTTACATAACAATCGTACATATTTTTGAGAAAATTGTTTATTACAGCCTTATAAAAAAACCATTTTTTGAAAATTACAGCACGATGACAGTTTCGGTCAATTTTGTCAAAATTGACCGATATATCCTTGCCTATTTATTTGCTTACTTACCAGATCTTTTCAAATTACCTATCATTTACCTCACCCTTATTCTCTAAAATTTTCCCAAAATCTTTCCCTAAAATAACGGCTCCGGATCATGAGTGGCAAAGTTGTGCCATCGTCTGACGGTTCTACTTCAAAGAATAAGTATTCGTACATTCTATTTCTCTTAAACTTATCTTCAATTTGTTGTTATTGGTATTGTTAATGCAATCTGATATTTTCCCCAATTTGTTGTTTTTGAATTGCTTAAATCGAATTTTAGGGTTTAACTTGGGGAAAATTAACGAACCCTAATTATTTTCAATTTGGGGAAAATTGATGATGAAAAACACTAATTAATTTTAAGAGAAAATGGAAATAATAGAATTAGAATTCAACTAAATTGATTAGGGTTGAATTTGAAGAAAATGGGTGAATTAGATTAGGTGATATTGTTGAAGAAATGAAGAGTTAGAGATAAATGGAGTTGTGAAATCTGATTTAGGGATGAACATAAGGGCTTACAAACGTTGAAGGTAAGGGTATTTTGGTCTTAAAAAATGAACTTAAGTCACAAAACTGAAATTTGCATCAATTTTCCGCCGGAGTTAATGTTTTGACTGTAATTTATGATCAGGAGTGATATTATGGTTGTAATTTTCAAAAAAAAAATATAAGGCTGTAATTTTCAAAAAGTGGTTTTTTTAAAATGCTGTAATCAACAACTTTCTCCATATTTTTTCATATATTGTAACTATTTTTATTAGTATTGTAATAAATCAGATTTCTGGTCTTAGGCTACTCGGCCAAGTATGGGCTACTCGCCCGAGTAGGTGATGTGTTGGTTCTGTCAGGCTTCTGGTTGTTGTGAACTCGAACGAGTGCGTGGGAACTCGATCGAGTGTAGCTCACTCGGTCGAGTGTAGCTTACTCAATCGAGTGCATCTGACTCGGTCGAGTGTCTTATACTCGACCGAGTGTCCGCTTCGGGACGGTTTTTTCCGCGATTTGATTAAGATAAATTGAGAAGCTTATAAACATCGTGTTAACAACTTAAAACATTTAATAATTAGTTTTAAAAGCACTTTTCACAAAAAGAGAACGACGTTACTGCTTCTCCTTCTATTCTAATCAAATCCAAGTCCATGGTTCATCTTTAGGAGTTTTCGCATCTTTTTCAGTGTAGATTGCAATCAGTAAGTCCTTTATTTTGTTAATTCATTCTTATAGTCTTAGTATGCAAATCCTAATTGGGTTAATTTGGAGTTTTTGGGATATTTGGCATTTGTGTGCAGTTTCATTGATTGATTGATACTATTCTAGGTGGGGACTTTGTAGAGGAGGCATTCTAGTCTGTTTTTGCTGTACTCTCGTGGATTTGCTGTTCAGGTAGGGTTTTCATACTCAGTTGGTTGTGTAACCAGTATACATGTAATGTGGCGATCTTTTGTGATTATTGTATGATTGAGTTTATGATGTGGTATAGTGATATGCTTTATAATTTATAGCCTCGCAAGTGCACGGTTACTCGTTGTAGTTTACGAGGGTCGAACCCAAAGGACGGTAGTTGGCTCTAATATAAGTTGTTAACTATCTAGTTTAGCTCACACAAAAGAAGGGATTTTGGAATAAAATCAAGTCTAGCATGCAACCTACGACAAATAAAGGCAAATAAGCGATAATTAAAGCGATTCAACAATGAAAGAAGAGAACTAGGATGCAAGAGTTCACCAAAGTGATGCAAAGGGCGAAAATAGGCATAAACTAAGGGTTATCCGGGTTGCTAACCAAAGGAAATCTAATCTCTCGATATAAATCTCATAATCGATTCAAGGTTGATTAACTTACTCATTTAACCGATCCAACCCCACAATTTGTTGATTAATTCTATAACAAGTCAAGCTACTCACCCAACATGTGTGATTGATGGAAGAAATGGTCCAAATTACTCATTTAGGCATTTCATCAAACACTATGCAAGCATAACAAATTGTATAAGAGAACAAACTAAGAATTACCCTTAATCTATGCCAAAGCACCCCTAAACAATCACAAAGGCTCCCCCTTTCATCCTAGAAGGGAGACTACTCACACATATTGAATGAAAACACAACACAACATGAAGGAAAAGGGAGAAAACAAGCAACAAACATAATACTAACAATAAACAACACAAGGATGAACAACAAATGCAAACAAATGATTAATAAAGAGAAACAAGAAGAGGATTTATTTTGCGCAGCCCAGCCGGTCCACCGGCCGCCGGTGGCCATGCCGGCTGGGAGTTTCCTGTTTTATTTTGCACATTTTGAAACCTACAGGTGTGCACAGCTGGTCAGCCGGCTGCCGGTGTCCTGACCAGCTGGGAGATATTGACCAAGGGTTGATTCTTCGTTGACTTTCTTCATTATCGGGTGTGCACGGCCGGTGGACCGGCCGCCGGTTCCCCACCCGGCTAGGAACTTTCTGATTCATTTTGGCACATTTCTTCAACTCTTCAACTCTTTTGCACTCCCAGCCGGTTGACCGGCCGTCGGTGGTCTGCCGACTGAGACTCCTTCATAGCTCCTTCAATTCTTCTAAGTACAGGGCTCCTCATCGGGTTGACCGGCTGCCGGTGGTCCACCGGATGAGGACCCCATTTCAGGATTTTCCCTCCTCTTTCCTTCTAAATTCCGAAACAGATCCTTTGGCTCCTATTTCCTCGATTTCCGCTTCGATTCCTGCAAGGCGAGACGGGCAGTCATAGTATGGGAAATAGGGGGACAAAACGCACATAAAGGCACACAAATCCATGTGAAATGGATCAAAATAGGAAGAAAAGAATAAGGAAAGGAGACAAAATTAAACAATTATCATATAGGTATTGTTGTGGGACCATTTTCGGAAGATGGTTCCAACCCCATGCTCGCCTCTTGTGGCTCCCGTCAAGGGGGATGCGCACATCAATGATCTGGGTTTGCTCGTTGCAATGAGCGGGGCTTAAGTGGTACGGCTGTGGTCCCCACTGGCAGTGTGGATTACCTGCTGCGATGGGTAATCTGGCAGGGCTACACACCTTGGTGTGTAGTCAGTTACTGGTTACTATGGAGTTTGGAGGATGATTCTGACAGTTTCCTTTGGTTGGTTTATGCCTTATGATATGGTTGTGTTATATTGTTTATACAGTTGGCTGACCTTGTTTTTATGTTTTCAAAATTGTGGTGATCCATTCGAGGATGGTGAGCAGTTGGCTTAACAGGTGATGATCATTGAGATAGCTTGCGGGGATTGAACGGGATGCGTCACCAGTTGTAGTTTAGCTTCCGATGTACTAGATGTTTTGTCACGTTACTTTGTTTTCACTTTTGGTTTAAGACTTGTATCTTGGAGTTGTATTCTTTTACTCAAGGTTATTATATTTTTTGTTGTTTCATCATGGCTACTGTGATGCGTACTGCCCCGGAAAACCGAGATGTTAGCACCTTCGTACACTGGGCAGTCCTTGTTAAGGTACCTTGATGTGTGGGGGTGTTACAAGTATCTCATTTTATAGCATATGTAACTCTTTTATTACTTTTTGTACCATTTTTCCATCAGTCTATAATTGGTCTTTTATAAGTTTATTGAGAGAGCATCTCTTGGGAGATCATCTCGACATTTATTAATTAAACTTTAATTTAACGTTAGATTCTACGAATAAATATAATATTTAAGATAAATTTATGGTTAAAATGTGATAATCATATGAGTAAATATATACTAGTCTTACTATCTGACATATATTTGTAAAAAAATAAAAATAAATAAATAAATAAATCTGACATATATCTTATGATTTGTACACACGTAAAATAAATGACAGTTTAAAGTTTTTTGGCATAATATATATATTTCTCTACAAATATTTTGGTAGTCCTAACTTGAGAATAACCAAATATGTTAAGGCCTGGTATTTACGTGGGGAGGCGAGGAGAGAGAGAGTGACATTCAAAGTTGGGTGGAAGTAAGGTGGAAGGAGATTGGAGAAGCTGAGTCCGGGATATTTATGTTGGGATGTTGAGCATTGTGGGGAGCATCGAAACAAAGTGTTTTTTGACGGTGTGGAGGTGGAACCGAATAAGGTGGTTAGGAGGGTGAATGACATGTTGTATGAGGGAACTGGGGAGACCGTACTGGGAGGAGCGAGGGTAGAGTGCGGGGAGGGCAGGGGGTGATGGTGGCACCGGAGAGGTATGTTAAAGTGAAGGTTGAAGCGAGGGTGAAGGAGGGCGAGGGCGGACGTGGACACGAGGATGATATATGGCGATGGGGAGGTGCGGTTTTATCGAGTGAAGCTATTTTTCGAGAGCAGAGTTGGAAACTACATGTCGTGGAGGCGGTAGCGGTGTTGGACGGTATGCAAGAAGTGCTGAGCCAAAGACATCGAAGCATTATGGTGGAGAGTGGTTGTTTGGTCGTTATTGAAGCTCCGAGGACAAAAAGACAAGGACGGAGTTGGTTTTCGCACGTTGTCGATGATATTTTGGTTCTATGTAATGATTTTGATTCTGTTATTTGGTCGCATACTAGTAGGCTTAATAATTGTGTTGCGCACGCTTTAGCTCATGTTACTCTTAGAGTTATTGGTAAAGCAGTTTCGTCGGGAAATCTACCACCAAACGCTCACAATTCTGTAATGTTTGATCGATCATTATTATAGTGATACCTTTTTGGATGTTTTCTTCAAAAAAATGTCAAGACCTAATTCATAGGTAAAAGTGATTTTGCGCAAAGATTCTTAACTTCGTCTATTCTTTATTTTAGTAAATAGAAAATTTTCCAAAATAAAATCACCTTTTATTATCTACAATGTATTATATTTTATTTTTATTTTTTAGTAAAAGAAATCACAAATACAAATATGTTATTGATGGATTTGAATGAGTTCATAAATATCAATCCTTATAATTTTACTAGTTAAGCTGAATGGCAGCAAATTATGTTTTTATTTGTGAGGAGTTGTTTGGTTAGCGGCTTGTTTTCGTTTAACTACTTCCACGATAATCATTCCTTTTAGAAGTTTCATTACTAGCTATGTTCTTTTCACCTAAAATGATCTAAAATAATATGAAATTAACTAAAAAAAGCTTAACTAAACTGGATTGAACGGAATGGAACTTAATTGAACTAAGAGTTAATTTGGGGTAAAACTTAACCAAATGAAATTGGATAAAATTGAACTAAAATGAGATGAAATTAAGTTTGAACAAAAAAAGACATAGTTACTATACTAGCTTTATAGCCAAGACAATAACTTTGTAAAAGAATTGTGTTCTAATAAAAAGTAGCTACGCCGACGTAGAAATTATCTAATTTTGTCGATAAGTTAAATAATGTTGTAAAGGAGTTTAGTAACTTTAATATAGTATTCAACATAAAGTAATATATTTATACATATAAATATATTGTAACATCCCCATTTATCTAAGAGTTTTTAGCAAGACATTCCCAGATAAATAAGACTGTTACTCATCTCGGAGTACCGAGGCAATGAATAACAAAGAATACAAACCACATTACTCTAAGTAAATTTAACTCAATAGTGACTTTATTACATTTGTCCAACTTAAATAAATAAAGTATTAATAATTAAATTACAAGTAACGCAGCGGAATATAAATAAAGACTGTATACTAAGTAACTGTCTAAGACTAAGTGATCTAAACTCTAAGTCCATCTTCCTGACGGACAGAATCCTCACGCCCTGCTCCCAAAAGCTTAGCCAAATACCTACTAATTAATCTGCTCCCAAATTAACCGGAAATATTAATTGGTTCACCACAAGACGCCATCAATTAAAGCAGACATCAATTTTAGTTTTGACATAGACAGAAAACACATCAACCAATGGTCGAGTAGAATATATACACAATAATAATGTAAATGCTATAAATGCAATGCTATATCTATGCAACTGGCCATTCTCCGAGACACCCCTTCATCCCGTCAATCCCTTGACCGGGGTATACAACCTTCGCAACCCGAAGTTCAGGCACAATAACACCCAACGATATGTCCTGCAGAACAACCTGGGGCAATACGAAATAATACTCATCCCGTACAAGATATGCCAATGAATGCAACAAGATAATAATTCAATCCAATCTTATAATCTCAATAACCGATAATATGCCAAACATGAATATTTCAATCATCATAATTTCTCCCATTTATAATCCAATCAATCACATAAGATATAAAGCATAGACACATTAATTGAGTAGATATCCTACATTTTCACAAAATTCCAAATAATGCAGCTAAAATAATAATCCAATCAATAATATTCTTCCACGAATCCTTCACCTACCAAATATTAATTACATTCAATTACTACTTCATCCAATCACATAATCAATTTAATTAATGAATTAACATTACGATTTATGTTGTTAATGAATTACAAAACCGTTGCCTAACAATTGTAATAATTTCTAACTATCTAATTATATAAAACAATTAAACTAATTATAAACTAATTACAATAATTATTTCATTACATAAACTAATAATTTAAATCCCGTCTTAAGAAAAACCCCTCAAACTCACCTCTCAACTGTGTTAACCCGTGCCCAACAACCCCCAATACAGCCGCCATCCACGACCACCTTCCCCTTGTCACACCGTAGTCAGCCACCCCTGTCTACGGTGAGCCTCACCAACCTCCAACACCACCGCCGAACTCCCACCAAGGCTGTCAACACCAAAGCCCTAACTCCTTACCCGACGCCAACAAGAAATACAAACAACCTTCAACAATCTGCCTAGGTCTCGAATCTCCGGCCAACACCGCGTAAGTCCCCACCTTTAACCACCCAACACCACTACCGTTGGTCAACCAACCACCCTGAGCCAGCCTAACCCAATTCCGGTCTCAACTAACCACATCAAGAGGGTTAAAATCCCATGTTTCCCTCGGTTGCAAACCCCGCAAACACCGACGACAACCCAACACAACCCCTCTTCCCGCCGGTCAGTGGTGGTCCAGCATAGGTCCAGTCACTCCTTGGTGGTACACGACCAAGGTCACGGTGTAATTAGGTCACACGGTGGTCGAGTTCTTTAATTATTACAAAATGTAAAACACGAGTTATATTAGGAGACTGTTTTATGAAATTCTTACCTTGAGTCGATAATTGAGTCAATTCTTTTTCTCCTCTTCTAGATCTCCCTCTCTCTCTCTCTCTAAATTTGTCAGTTATTGTGTGGTTATGAAATTGTGAGTGAAAAAAGGTCCTGGACCAACTATTTATAGTAGTGGAGGAGGTAATATGGAAAGTACTAATATTATTTACTCTTTATTGCTTTATTATTTGTTATTGCTTTACTAGTCCAATTACTAACAACTTCGACTCATTTATTACTTATTATTTATTCCGTCTCACAACATAAACTAATATTTAATAAATATAATTAATATATAAAATATAAAATACATTTTCATAATATAAAAACGTCGATGACTAGTCACTAAAATATGGGATATTACATATATAATAAGAAAGGCTGATCAGAGAACCAATGTTATTTATGTTCGAGACGATGAGAATTCTATTAAACCTCGAGCCTTGCTTTTTCTCCGGTTTGAGTCATCCAAGAGGGTTTTTGACCGATTTTCATTATTCATTCCCCATCCAGTCATTGCAAATAGAGAAGTATTTATTCGCTTGTCCCCTCCTCTTCCTCCTCCTCCTCATCCTCATGGTTGGACTATTTTAAATAGTGGTTGAGCATTGAAAGATAATCCGGGTCCAATTGGTAGTACGTGATGAGACGGGTAATTTTCTAGACTACTCCAATTTAATCAAACTGGAACATTCGTATAGGCAAGTTAATCGAGCTAGCGGCTGACTCGCTAATCAAGGGATCAACTCAATTACTACTCCAATTCTTCTAGACTATCCACCATTTAATCTTTGCCCTATACTTCGCGAAGACATCTCTCGGTAGCTATTTCCCCTGTAATTACTAGCTAGTTTACGGGTTCGCCCCTCCTATATACAAAAATAAAAAATAAAAAATTAGGATGAGTGGTTTACGTGCGTTCCTACAATACGTCAAGAAATTGTAAATTATTCTGAAAACAAAGCATAAACAATCAAAGAATTCATTGGAAACAACAAAAAAAGCAACACAATAATATCGGCTCCCATATTGTAGGCATTTCTTCCTTTAATCCTCCTCCCTCCATAATCATACATTGTCGGAATTTTATTTTTTCCGATCAACCTTTTTTATTCATTCATCTTCCTTCCTTTATTCTCTTTAATCACCTCCTTATCTTTTCGGTTAGTCTTTCATTTCAATCTTTGTGATTTTATAATTTTAATTCTTTTGATACGTATGCTTATACAATCCTCATGAATTTTGTCCCGCATTTTGCATTTGAGACGATTTTATAACATTTAATCCGTTACTCCCTTCGTCTCAATCATTTGTTTATTTTCATACGGTAGACGGAGAATTAGTTTATGTAATTGAACATGACATTCGTTATTTTGTGATATCAATATATCAATAATTTAATAATTTAATGAGAAATGTCATATATTGATGAGAATTTGGGATTTTTCGTAAGGTTTTGATTGATTGTTTGTTTGTTTGTTTGTTTGTTTGTTTGTTTCGGATGTAGAAAAAAGAAGAAAATAATATTTCGGTGGTGGTTGTGGAGGATTGAGAGGAGGAAATGTCAGGACCTAGAAGAAGTATGTCGTCGTCATCGTCTCATTCTAGGAACAAAGCTATAGATAATGGAGGCCCTTCTGAACCGCCTAAAAAGCCCCTCAGTTCGCAACGATCTTTGTATGATTTTCTTTTATCTTCTTTGTGGAATTATGTGTTTGCATTTGCATTTATTGTTGTTGATTCTAAGTGTTAATTGTCAAAATTGTTTGCATTTGTATTTGCATTTATTGTTGTTGATTCCAAGTGTCAACTAGTTTAAAACCCGTGCAAAAATGTACGGGCATATATAAATAACATGTATAATTAATTTTTTTTTTTAAAATGCTTAGGAAGTGATGATTAAAAGTAATATTTATGTCATTATTTTAGTTTGAATATACAATTTGAATAAACAATGGATATTTTTACACAAAAATCAACCTAAATAAAATGTCGAATGCTGGAGTACAAAGAATAATTATAAGTTCTTTAATATACAATAGTCTAGAGCAAGTTCTTCTCTCATAATTTGAATAGTGTAAGAAAATTAAAATACATAGGGAGTAGTTGAGTAAATACATTGTGTTTTTCCTCTTTTGAAGTTGTTATACCTCACCCTTACTTGTGAAGACATACTCCGTTACTTATATTCTTATATGCCATATAACATATCATCCGTATATATGTCTGTTATATATTTGATATCCGTGTAATCATAATCACAATACCTACACCTTTAGGTTATAACATATCTGTTATTTCAAATGTACACTTGCATGTTGAATCTACTATCCACTGTTGACAAAGAGTGATACACGTTTATAGCAACACACAACCGTATTTTTCTTTGTGATACTGTTTTTCCAATGCACAAGTGATAATTTGTAGTTAATAACTTAAATATCCCAAGTGACACAATATACTAAATATAGTTTAAAATTTTCATTGTTGTACTCATGTGTTTACCTTTAAAAATAAAATATTTAATAAATGAATATATGTAATACAATATTAGTAATAGTAAGTTAGGAGTTTACTTTAAAAAAGAAAAACAATAAGTTACGGAGTATTGCACATAATTGAGTATGACTTGTACTACCAATGTCATTATGAACTGTCTCGCAATCATATTGATGCTTGCCTCATTTCAAGACTAATATTTAAAAAATTATTCCCCTTATCATTACTAAAAATCTCTAAAAACGTACCAATTGTATATCGATTTGATAAATTATCGAAAGAGTACCCAAGCATGCAGATAATGATTAGACATGAAAAGCATAGAGACTAATGAGAATGTTCCAAAAGATAAATTTGTCTTTTAATACTTGTCAAAATGAGCTTGCTCAACTACTTAAACACGATTTCAATAATTCATAAGTCTCATTGAGCAATTGGCTTAAGAGTATGCGTTAATAAGCCAGGATCGCTACTCCTAGAAAGAAGGTGTGCATTTATATACTATTATGTAGGTCATGTGGATTTACCTGGTATATATATTTATTACAAAAAGGGTAAATGATGTGGATTCTCAAGATTATCCAAATTATGTAAAAAGCGATAATTTATGATCGGTTTCTTGGCGGACTCCTTTAATAAATAAAAAAGTGAAGAACATATTATTATGTTAAAAGTCAATATTTATAGATGTTATTATTAGTTTTCAAAGAGAGTAACAAATACTTCGATTGTATGATTTACCCGACACTCCTTTGTTTTTTTATACTCTTTCTTCCTGTCATTTGTTTAATTATTTCGTTTTGGGTGTCTTAGTTAATTGTTTACTTTTTCTATTTTGGGAATGCTTTTGATGAAAATAACATAGCACGGGTTGATCTTCCACTGTTATTTATAGTAATTTGTTTATTTATTCTATTTTGAGGTATCTTAGTCAATAGTTTGAACAATAATAAAATGACCTAACACGGTAAGACATTGCTTTTGTATAATTTTTTTTTTATGGAACTCATTTATCAAGTGGGGGAGAAGAAAATATTGCAATATTTTCAAGTAGCTTATTCAAGCATCTTATAATTGATACCTAGAAGTATAATACATAGAGCCATATGAAAAAAGACATATAAAGTATATTTGCAAGGACATGATACAAATTATATTATAGAGTCGATACATAATTAATGTAAGTATATAAGCCTCTTTCAACTACCTAGATTATCATCCCTTGACAATACCTCTTCTACTAAGTTACACCACGTATTTGACTGGTTGAATGACTTGAATCTTTTGTCATCTTTCATGCATTAATGCCACCAACTGACCATTTCTCTTCTTACTCAAATTGGCTGGTTGAACTATTGTCATCTTTTTGCTGCCACTGAATGATCATTTCTCTTCTTTCTCAAATTTCTTTTCTGTTCATGCATTCAACAAAACCAAAGAAAATTAGAACTTAATAACATGTATTGCCACCCATATAGAAAATGACATGTACATGTACTGATGTATATCTATATCCTTAGTAAGATTGAAACATTGGTCGTAGAACTTCAATGTGGCCACTTTAGGAAATAATAATCTGTCTAGTTTAGGCATAACTATGGGTTTAGGTTTTCACATAAAATGCTATCAGAAGTATATTTTAGAGCACACTTCTACCCAAGTACACATGTAACAAAAATCCAGTAAAGACCAAAATGATAAAATTAATACAAATATCAATGCTTCATATTTTAGAGTATAACATTTCTCTATTAGATTCTTTTTTAAATCTATACAAAAAAAATTAGGCAATAAGAGGAGTATGTTGAGATTGGTTTWACAGGAGGATGAATACTTGTACT
>VHZZ01002547.1:2418-17487 GCA_009801015.1 Silene noctiflora | reverse complement strand
GTTTGATTTATCAAAACTTATCTTAGTATTATTCCATAAATTTGTARAACAGTACGGAGTAATACAAAAGCGACCAAATAATTGATAATTGAAATATGCCATAAATTAACTATCCTATCCTATAAGACCATTTTATAGCATATGACTGACCCAATAGAAGAAAAGCTCAAGCAAAAAAATTAATATATTAAGTTTTCGATTTTATTTTAATAACATTGTACTTTATAATGTAAACTAACATAATTAAATATGTAAGTTATTAATTTAAAATATTAGGTAATTAAAATAAAAATATTATTTCATATTTTTATTAAATAATTTTTTTGGGCCTTATATTATTGGGTTAGTCTTATTTAAATATAGGTCTTACAGAACAATTTAGTAATATGGTAAGGAATACAATATAACAATTTAGTGGCAGGTTTTTTTTAAAAAAAAAAAAAATCATATTAATCTTCTTCTTATAATTGCATCAGGTTACTTGTAAAAAAATAAGGTTACTTTATTAAAAAAATGAGGTTACTTGTAAGAAATGGTCCAAATATTTTTTTTCCTTTTTAAGTTGCAATTCCATTTGTGAGGTTATTGGTAACAAAATAGATCTAAAGGTGCTTTTTATTTGCTTTTGTATATTGCAATTTGCAAGTGCTTGGAATTCACCAAGAGATTTAATAATTATTTCAATGTTTATCAATTTTAGAATTTTTTTTATTAATCAATATTTTTAATATACTCCATAGTTATCCAAGTATAAATTATAAATGTTTAATATTATTATTAACTCGTTTATGTGTTTAAAAATGTTTATTTACCATAATAAATTCAGTTATAGAAAAAAAAAATGTTGCTCTCAAGTTAGTTAAAATGAAAGTTATAAAAGTTGTGTTCTAATGGTGGGACCACGATTTCTTTTTTTTTTTTGGAAATTTTTTTAAAAAAAAAATGCATTTGATGATATGGATGCATGATATTGCTTTAAATGTTCTTGTATTAATATAGATAAGATTGTCAAAATTGTTTGCATTTGCATTTATTGTTGTTGATTCTAAGTGTCGATTGTCAAAATTGTTTGAGAGCACAGTTTTAATGAGATAGGGTGTTGAAGGACGGGTTGTGCCGTAATATGGGAGGATACAAGCCAACTGTTATCATCACGGAATTGTAGGAAATGTGCAATAGTGATCAGAAATGAAATATTGTCCAACTTCATTTATGATGTTTGAGTTTCGTTGTAGGATGAAATTCCTCATGATTTTGACTTCAACAACCTATTACAGCATCCTTGTCCCTTTCATATGTAGTTTGCTGCACACTTATTAGACGCGTGACAACGTGAAATCTTAAAACAAATATACAGCATAAATCTTGAAAATAAGGAACCTACATGTCTGAAATAAATTAAAGTGACACTCAGAGGTTGTTGTAGGTCTAGCTAAAGCCCCTGCTCCAGCTCCCATATATGCTGCTACTAATGCGTGTGAGCGTTTCATTATTTTCTTATGAGGCAATCAACTTCTTGAATCTTGTACAGGGACGTTTCTTTGGTGTGCTATATTTTTATTGGCATAGTGGAGTTATGAGAGACTTTTGGATCTCAGGAGAGTTGACTTTTGTCTTGTGGGCTAATTTGTTCATCAGTTAAGTTGTCTACAAATGTAATTATGAAGACAAAGGGAATTAAAACTTGGCGAAGGATGCAACAATAAGAAATTATTTTAAGTGATGATATCATGATATCATTGTGTGCTTCGCGTCCTTGTAAGACGAGGAAGAGCTTTAAAATGCGAAAATATGTCCTCATATAGATTCTTCAGTTCACCTTCATAAGGCTAATACTTAAAACGTGCAGGGGCTTAACTGGAGAGAGGACAGTGAAGCGATTGCGACTGTCAAGGGCTCTTACTATTCCTGAAACTACAACTGTGCATGATGCTTGTAGGCGAATGGCTGCTCGTAGAGTAGATGCCGTATTATTAACAGATTCAAATGCTTTACTCTGTGGGATCCTTACAGATAAGGTTCATATTCACTCGCTTGAGCATTAGCTTGTTGACATTTAATCCATGTTATGTTTCATGCTGTATTTGCATGGTTTTTTACTTTCTAACACAATTTGTGTGCTACATCAAGGATATATCTATAAGAGTAATAGCTAAAGAGCTAAATCTTGAAGAGACACCTGTTTCGAAAGTGATGACCAGAAATCCTACATTTGTTCTTTCCGACACTTTAGCTGTGGAAGCATTGCAGAAAATGATTCAAGGTACAGATAACATCATAGCTACTTTAGGTTTATCAACTTCTCCGATTAGGTTGCAATTTAGAAGGTAATCTGATCCTGATGATGTTTTTGCAGGAAAGTTTAGACATCTACCAGTAGTGGAAAATGGGGAGGTGGTAGCTTTACTTGATATAGCAAAATGCTTGTATGACGCTATTGCACGTATGGAAAGGGCTGCTGAGAAAGGTAAAGCTATTGTGGCAGCTGTTGAGGGTGTTGAAAAAAACTGGGGTTCATCAGTCTCTGGTAAGTTCAGAGTGATATCTATGAAATTGTGTTGATGCAAAATAATTCGTTTGCTGTTAATGTTCCTTTTAGGTTTTTTTATCCAAGGTTATTTTTTTTCCTTTTTTCTGATGATTAAGTTTGAGTTGTTTTGCTGAATGTTGGCTATATTTTGCTGCTTACAGGCCCCAATACGTTCATTGACGCACTTAGGGAGCGCATATTCAAGCCCTCTTTGTCTACAGTTCTTTCTGAGCATTCAAAGTAGGTAATATCTCTTGTATATGGACGTTTCATTTGGCATATTATGCCTTTATTACTGTTATATAACAAACTTGGATGGTATTTTGTCAGGATCATAACAATATCACCAACTGACACCGTTTTATCAGCAGCGAAAAAGATGCTTGAATATAAGCTGAGCTGTGCTATTGTGGGTGTAGAGAATAGACCAAAGGGAATCTTGACGTAAGTATCTAGAATAACAGTAGCTAGTGTCAACGATGCTTCAATGTGCATTGGTAACATTTTTTTGGTTCTTTCATTGGATTCTTTGGCCTTTTGGAAACTTGGTGTAATGCACAATTTCAATTTTCTAATAACGTGTATTTACCATTGGCGATTTTGACAGCTCCAAAGATATATTAATGCGGGTAATTGCGCAAAACCTTCAGCCGAATACTACTTTTGTGGAAAAGGTAGTGAATGAAATTCTTCGTGGATTAGTGCGTATTTGATTTTTCTAAACGACAACAATTCCATTTATATCTTGTTGCTGGAGTTTCTCTAATTTAATATTTTATGCTTGATCCACATATCTGCAGGTCATGACGCCCAATCCAGAATGTGCAACTGTTGACACACCTATAGTTGATGCTTTGCATAACATGCATGATGGAAAATTCTTACATTTGCCAGTAGTTGACAGAGGTATATTTTATTTTGATGCAATTTGTTTTGTAGTAGCTACGGTATATAACATTTCTCACAACTTTGTGTTACCAGACGGAAGTGTTGTTGCTGTTGTTGATGTAATTCACATCACCCATGCAGCTGTTGCCACTGTGAGTCTGCTTGCCCTTTTCTGTATGAGGCGTAGATGCCATTACTAAATCTACCTAAATTTTAAGCTTGGATGTCCAGGCATATTAACTGCCTATTTTCTTCGGTCATCTGTTTTGGTTGATTGTCTTTGCTATCTTTGCACTACTTACATTCATACTTGTGATTGGAGAAGCAAACTTTTAATGTCTTTACAATGTTGATTCAAGATCTATGGAATGGCCGATTATTTTGGTTGTAAAATTCTTGCCCTACCTCGTTTGGCTCGGAGCCTTGGAGGCGACTGTTGTATGGAAGATCACTTGATGTATTATGTTGGTGAAATAAGCATATAACCGATTTGTTTTAGATATTTGAAGCTTATGATAATCAGTCACCAGTTTTGTTGTCATCTATGGTGTAGTATTATTACTAACGGAATTTCCGTCAGGAATGCGTTTTTAGTGACGATTTTACATGACGCAATTTACAGACGAAATTTCCGCCTGTAAAGCTAATTACTGACGGAAAAAGGCAGTTACTGACGGATTTTTTCCGTCAGTTTCCCGTGTTTTTTTTTGTAGTGATTTAACCGTGTAAATATTTTTCTTTATGACTCATCACCTTTCCTATTTATCTGACAATTAGGTTGGAAATACCGGTGGTATAAATACCGAGGCTACAGCAAATATGATGCAAACATTTTGGGATTCTGCCATGCAATTGACGCCTGTAGATGATGATGATGACTCAAGGAGGTGACATCTCATTTTGTGACGTGATGTAAGTCTGGAATGTCCGTGAAATTTATTGATTTGTTTTCTTTTAATTTTTTTATTCCAGTGAAGAATCTCAGAAACTGGCATCTGAAAGTGGCGAGACAGGGAGATCTTTCCCCAGTTCATCATTGCAGTCAAATACCTTTGCCTTCAAAATTGAAGACAAGAGAGGCAGGATGCATCGCTTCATATCTGGTGGGTACTAGGGATTATTATATTACACTTATCTTTTATTTTATTCTAGTACTTGTAGGGCAGATGTTCTGTAACCCAAACGACAATTTTGGTTGTTTATAATTCAGATACCCGGAGTTTAGCATATCTAATCACTAGTATACTTCAGAGAGTGGGTGATGATATTGATCGCAATCATCTACCACATATTTTGGTAAATATGGGCTTTCTCGCTAAACTCTTGTCAGTTCATTAGTAATACTTGATTTTATGTTTCTGACATGTGGTTGAAGATATGCTTACTTGTGAAAGCCTGCTGCAGTATGAAGATGAAGATGGTGATAGAGTAATACTGACTACTGATGTTGATCTTATAGCAGCTGTAGATCATGCTAGGTCGGCTGGGTGGAAGGTAATGCATGATTTATTTTTATGGATCTAAGAAGAGTGTCTAAGTTTCCTTCCTGTCAGTTCAGAACATAGCATACCAGTTTTCAGTTAGCAGCCTTCTGTCCACAACTAGAATTCCATGAACCAGATTAGGACTCCCAATGCGTGGCGAGGTCGTTCATAGCAAAAAGTTTTGGGGAACAAAATCAATAGTAAACTTGTTAGACTTGCGTAATAGGCATTGGATAACTAAGTTCTTTCCTACTATTAGCTTTAGCAAGTCGCCAAACTAGAGAATTAGTTTACACATTGCCTCTATCAAGGTTCTTGTAGAGCGGGCTGGGAAAGGGTGTATATTTATGCAGCTATACCACTGCTATCCTAGAAGTTGGTCTCTGATGAACTCCCTGGTATGGAAGTATAGTTATTATCCTACTAGTTAGCGAAGACGTAGAGGGCTATCCAATAGGAGTGTAAAACATTTGATTTGGTCCTTTTTTATTTGTCTATGTGTATTTTGTGTGTTGTGGTACTCAAACAACGATTAGAGCGAATTTTGAATGTCAGTCGGCGTCTTCTCAAATTTTCTACTAATGAAGTTGCACAACTAGCTTAATGACCCATAGAGCATACTCCATACCTGCTTGCTTAATCTAATGTACATTTTGTTACATGAAATATCACTCGGGCTGTTTACCGTCTCTTTGTCCTGTTAGCATATGATAAGATTATGTATGCCCAGCCCCCTTATTCTGCCATTTGTAGGATCCCCTGAGGCATTGAGGTAATTTTGTCGCTGTTGAAAGAGGTTCAACTATATGTTATAGAAAAATCATGTTATTATGATTATAAGGTTGAAAGTATTCCAGAAAATTGGCATGTAAATTTGTTGTTTTTTTTTTGCTAAATCTTATAATATAATAATAATTTTTATTCTCAAACATTGTTTTTCAACAGGGCTTAAGACTTCATCTTGATTTTTCGGGATCACGCACTCGTTCTGGGTCTCTAAGTCTGGACTATGCTCACACTGATGCATGGGCAACTGCATATAGTGGGGTTGCAGCTGGTGCAGCACTTGTTGCCGGATTGGGTGTGCTAGCATATATGAAAAGAAATGGTTGATGGATTAATTTTGATCAAAGATCATGATTCTTGAATGTTTTTACTTGTTACCAGAATATGGTCCAACCTCAATGGGTTATAAGTGGCAATTGGTTGATTTTCTATTTTTGTTCAGGATTGTGAAGAGACTTGGACTAATTGTGTCTTTGTATAGGTCCACAATATAGGAGTATCACAAATTCTCATTTGTGACGGAGGCTATCCGTCACAAATGAAGACGGATCAGGTTGCATACCACATTATGTCAATATGGGTAAAAGTGACCTATTTTGCTATAAAAGAAAATAATAGGGTGAGAGGACTGATTTGACAATACATAATAAACATTGATAAAAAAAAATCTCTCTCCATTATGACTGTTACCTTTACAATTTCTTTTTTCATTTAAACAATTTCCAAGTCCTCTCTCTTCATTATTCTCTAAAAACCCTAATCCATCTAATATTCATCCTCCATATCTCCACAATCATCTCTATCTTCCCTAGTAATCATCATTATCATCATCACGATCTTATTACAATCTGGAAAAAAAAAACCTTGCTCCATGTCTCTATCTCTTTAAGAAAAACCTTAATAATCATCTCCATGTTCATCTTCATCCTCCGTCTACAATCTTCATCTCCATATTATATCTCCCTTGTACAATCTTCATCCTACAAAAAGGATAACAATGGTAAGGAAGATAATGGCTAAAAAAGACCCACTAAAAAAGAAAACGAAGGTATTGTTTGTAATCTCTGATTTGATTTAATTTGGTTACATCTTCATCCTATGTTAAAATGGATGGTGTATTGCTAGATGGTAATTGATTACTGTGTTGTGTTTTTTATTATGTAAAAATTTCAATCTTTATGTCATTTTTTACTCATATGATCAACTTTATTAGGTTTTTATTCGATTTATGCATTTGTTGACTTTATTAAGTTTTTGTTTAATTTTTTACTCAGATCCGGGGTTGTTATGGCAAAAAAATAAAGATCCTTTCCAAATTAGAGGGATTAGGGTTTATAACTTAATGCATATTTTTACGCATCATCATATTGTTATCATCCTTTAAGTTTTTGCGTAAAAATAAATATCAATTTGTATTTCCCTACGCTTGAACATCGTAGATATACTTAATCCTCAAAATACATATTTGCTACAACATCATTGTTATTGCTAACACTCTACTCGCATAGTTGCATGTATATTTTTAGACATCTATCATTTTGTTACCATTTTAGAGTACAATCTTATTATATTGTATGCTTTTGTAATAAAAGTCCCTTATACATGTTGTAACCATTTTAAAGTACAATGTGACTATTTTATTGTCATGTCTCTTGTATGCTCATAAACATCATCTTTACTGGTAACATTGTACTTGAATGCATATTTTTACGCATCATCATATTGTTACCATTTTATAGGTTACATTTCTAGACTAAGGTGAAACATTTTTAACACAAACTCATATGTCACCATCTGAGTTCATATATGTTTGGATTTTAAGATTAGTTCCTGTTCTCCAAAATGGGTCGTCATCTTTACTAAGATGATAACATTCTACACAAACCCCCATGTCACCATGTTTATTTATATACGTAATCATTATTAGATTTGTTCGAATCCAAACAATCATACAATAGAATGCTTAGCGTTAAGTCTAATATGATAACATTTCTACCCGAACCTCCATGTCACCATCTGAATGCATATATGTTTCCATTTTAAGACTGTACTAATCAAATCTCATATTTTTTTAAATTGTTACAATATCGTATAATGGTTACATTTCAGATTAAAATGATATTATTTCTAACTAAACCCTCATGTCACCAATTGAGGCGATTTATGTTTTCATTTTAAGATTCTTTTAAATTAAATCACATATTATTCAAAATGGTTACATTTCCTTATTAAAATGGTAACATTCTTACACATACTCTTATACACATTCTGTAAGGTGGCAACATCGCACATACTACCGAAGATGGTAATAGTGTAACACAAACTCATATGTGAGCATGTACATTCATATATGTTATCATTATAAGATTCATTCAAATTAAATTCATCATATTGTAGATGCTTACATTTACTGACTAAGATAATAACATTCTACACAAACCCTTATGTCACTATCTCAATGCATATATGTGTACATTATAAGACTCTGTTCAAGTCAAATCACATTCTTTATATAGTTAGATTGTAATTGTTTGGCTAAGATGGTAACATTATCACTATTCATTGGTTACATTAAGTGTTATTGTATAAACATCTCAAGTTTACGTGTAGACAATGTGTCCAGATTTACCCAACAAAGAGACATCGACTACGAATGTGTCCCTTAATATGGACGATGATTAACCAACTGTAAAGCTGCGGGTGCTTTCTATTCTTGACCTTATACTTTGTACGACAAAGGGGCGCAATTACGTAACAATAAAAAGGAATTCGGGAAAGAAGAAGGCTAGGAAAGGGAATGATATGCGAGCAGCTAATAGTTCCGCGTGCACTGTTGTCCCGCGTATGATATGAAAGGCGCAGAAGGGCATTAGGATATATGATAATAATCCGGCCACATTTTGCGGAAAACTTTTTGGGTAATACATGTTGTGTAATGCTATAAGGTTATTATAACATTGTCATCATACATTTTGTAATCATAAGTACTCAAATTGTTAACATTTCACTCCAATATGTCACCAGTTTAACTAAATATGTTATCACTTCAGTTCAGTATGTCACCAGTTTAATAAAATATATTACAATATCAGAAACAATTTCAGAGAACATAATTGCATACCAATTGGATTTAAATGGTAATATTGTACCCTCCCATGGTAACATTCGAAATTAAATGAACTAACTATATATAGTCTCTTAAATGGCAACATTGTAATCTCTTATGGTCACATACTAATTTAAATGAACGAAGTTTGAAGTATTTTATATTTTCCGTGGTCACATATTCGACAAAAAGTGTTATCATTTTTAAACTTTTTGTGACATAGTTAAATCGTTAAGAATAACTGGACACATTTAAATATATAATGATGCCATTTTATAATAAAGTGGTCAAGAAACAAACACTGTCTTTGATCCTTGACATTATGAGGGACTAAAATTATGTTCCAAAATAATATATCCTCTAAACAGTGCAACCACTTAAATTTTATTACAAACTGATAGTTAAACAGTTCATATTCCAAAAATCGCCTCCTTCTTTATATTTTCTTGGCAACACCATTTGGAAGACCTCTAATTTTTTTGTTGGTTGGAGCTCCAACTGCTTTGAGGTTTGTCCAACCTCTAACTGATAGTTAAACGAGTATGAAAACCTTAACATTACTTTACATTAAAAGAGTCCTTCAAATAAAACATATTGCAAAACATTTCTGAGATGCTGTCACATATAATCAATCACATCCTAAAATAGGTACATTTACTGAATAAGATGATCGCATTTTCACTACTAACAAATATGTCACCATGTGTTAACCATAGATGTTACCATATTAAGCTAAGCTGATTACACTACTATAATGTTTAATACACTCAAACATAGGTATATATCACAGCTAAGATGGTCACATTTTAACACTAAAATATGTCACCATACTTATTGATTTATGGTAACAAGTCAAGATTTCATTTTCTAAAAGGTTCTCATGTGTCATGCGTATATGTTATCAGGTTAAGCTAAGAACATAACATTTTCTAAAAGGTTCAACAAACTCAAACCTAGGTACTATTCTAAACTATGATGGTCTCTAATTGAACACCAACACATATGTCACCATATTTATTAATTTATGTTAACAAGTTAAAATGTCATTTTTCTATTATGACAATACAATCAAACATAGGTACACTCCTCAATTAAGCTAGACATACTTAAACTACAAACACATGTCACCATGTTTAGTCATATATGTTAACATGTTAAGATTTTATTTTCTATTATGGCAACACACTCAAACGTAGGAACGTTAATGTAATACCTCAGATTTTAGTCTTTGGATACTCTATCGAGTAGAGGGTACTCTATCGAGTAAGTTATAATTAGGGTCTGGAGAGTTTCTGTTTCTTAGGTACTAGACCGAGTTGGGGAAACTGGACTCGATCGAGTACGTTAGTTACTCGATCGAGTGTCTGTGCTTTTACGGGTTTTGCGTCCGGTTTGATTTTAAAGAAATGAGAGGTTTCGTTTTATAATACATTGATAGTCTTGGCTAAACACTCATTTTACAAAAAATTCACAAAAGAAAACTCAAGCAACGTAGATCCCCTTCTCTCTTTGCTATCAAATCAAGGGCTAAAGTTCATAACTTTTGGGGCTTTTCGTACCGTTGCGTTCGTCATCATTTGGGTAAGATCAATATATTGTTTTTATGTCGGTCTTTTGGGTTTTGTCTAAACCCTAAATTGATTAATTAGGGATTTTGGGGGTTAATTGTTGCATAGATCGTAATTGCATGTTTATTGTATAGGAGGTGACTTCGTAGAAAAGGCTTTTTGATCATTCCCGTGCTTTTGTGGCGATTTCTGTCTCAGGTAGGGTTTCCTTACTCGGTTACTGTGTAAATGATTTAAGATGATGTGATGGCATGATTGTATTGTGATGATAATTACATTCTTGATATTGGCATGTTTATCGGTATTGTGGAATTGTTGTTGATTGTATGTGGTTCGCGAGATGTGGCCTCGGCTGAGTGGAGCCATTTTCGGGAATGGCTTCACGCCCTTGTTCGCCCCTTGTGGTTCCCGTCACAAGGGGGGTGTGCACATTAATGATCATTGGGTTATTCACTCTATGGTTTTGAGTGGGGCTTAGGTGGTAAGGCTGTGGTCCCCACCGATGGAGTGGATTACCTATTGCGATGGGTAATCTGGCAGAACTACACATTTAGTGTGTAATCAGATGTTCGGTGTGATGTGGAGTTTGGGGAATGTGCTGTATGGTTGGTATGTGATGTATGGTTTGCGTATGATTCTTATTTTGTTTATTCAGTAACTGATCCCGTGTATGTGTTTTGAAAACTGTGGTGATCCATTCGGGGATGGTGAGCAGTGTCTAGTAGGTATGCTTTGGGATAGCTCGCGGGGCTTGGACAAGATGGAGTTATAACATAGATGTCTAGCTAGTCTTCCGCTGTAGTTCTATAACGGTTTTGGATTTCAGTAGTTTTGTCTTGAGACGGTTGTATCGTACTATGGAGTTTTTGGTTTTGAGATGTATGACTTAAACTGTTTATCTTTAAATGTTGTTTATTGATGGTCACTTTTGATATACTGTACCTCGGGCAACTGAGATGATAGCATCTCTATATGCTAGGGTGGTCTTGGTAAGGCACCTTGGTGTATGTGGGGGTGTTACAAAGTGGTATCAGAGCGACGATTTTGGAACCTGTAACTAATGAATCTAATGAACATAGGGAGTCAAACTAAAATGAACCCGGGTAGGAGTTGTTAGGAGCTAATGCAGAGGCTTGGGAGACGTCCTAAAGTCGCGAASTTGCCCTTGCAACTTCGAACCGGTCACTATGGGTGTGTCATGGGATCGCTACTTGTTTTGTTGTCTTTAAAGTATATGTGTTGGATGAAGTATGTGGTTGAGTTGGATGAATTGGATGGAATGATAGGAGTATGTGAAGTATGATGCGGAACATTTTTAAGTGATGATTGATGTTTATTGTTTGGTTGATATTAGTAGCATGTGATTAGGAGGATATGATGATATATATCTGCTGATATGTGTTGAAGCTATACTAAGTAAGCATGTGGATAGTACATGATTGATAAGTTGAATATTATATAAAAATTATGGATGTTATTGTTTGGCTTTTGTAGATAGTAACATGTGTTTAGGGATACTGGTTTTACATGCATCGAGTTGCTTTTATTTGCTTTGTTTTTGTTTAAGTTGTTTGGAAGGAAAACCGAATAGTTATGTTGTACGATTATAGAGCAGTTGTCTTTAAACTGTTATAACTTGAGATTCATATATGATATTGATGCGATTCCACTTAGAGGTGATATTTTATTCTCTTACGATTCTAACGATAGGTCACACGCCCAAAACGACCAAGAAACAAGTGAGATACGACTGTTTTACGAAAACTGGACGGTGCTGAGAACTGCGTAGGGTACTCGATCGAGTACCCCATACTCGATCGAGTACACCTCTTTTTACTCGATCAAGTACCCCGTACTCGATTGAGTATCCCTAATATTTGTTTATGTGTGCTTTTCATCTTTTCCTACTCGATCGAGTAGGCTGTACTCAATCTAGTGCCTCATGTTTTGGTCTTATCCTTATCGTTTTACCTCCCTCCATATCATATTCATTTTAAAGACGTTCTTTGACTTCTTTCTGCAATTTTTTTTASATATGTGTTGGTCCTGATGCGTAAGTTKYCGGATCCTATGATGTAAAGAGTAGCACCTTATGAYGGGTATGAGGTTGGTGAGGAGGACATGGGATATGTGTGGTTGTGATGGACAGTGGAAAGAGGAAGGGGAGATTGATGAGCTTATTGGGACAAGGATCACATTTTGTGAGCTATGGCGAGTAATTTACTCGTGGGCTTGAGTAATGTAGTGATAAGCATATATGGTCGAGTGGTGATGTAAGTTGAGGAACATGAGAATGAAAGTATTGATACGAGGGTTATGAATGGTGATTATTTGGGATATGTAAGGATTTATGGAGGGCAATGGTTATGATGGTGTTGGTTAAGGATATATGTAATTGAAAGACGTTATAAAAGGATGGAAAAGAATGATATATAGTGAACTTAGATCGACTGATGCCGCGACGTGGAATTGTAGATAGTGGTAGAGTTTGAGAATTCGGATTGCTAAGAGGTGAGCCTAGCATGTAATGCCTTGGGAAATTAACTGTATGACGTGAATTTTTGGTTTCTAGAGATACGAAAGGAAGATATAATTAATTGGAGAGTAATCGTTAGTTGTGTGGACTTAATGATGGCAAGTGTGAGTGGGTAGCATGCTGAGAGGGGATCAGTGATAAGAAAGAGTGAGAAGGCACTGATATGAATTAATGGAATTTGAGTTTTGGAAGTAATAAGAAGATAACCGGATTACTAAAAGCTAAGTAGTAGGAGTAAGGAGTTGAGTTGTTAAGTGGTGTTATCAAGTGCAATGGGAAAAGAAGGATGGGAGTAAGATGAGTGAATATTTGCCAAGAGTCATAGGACAAGAGAATAAGGAATTAAGGGATATTACAAAGGTTATATAAGATATCGAGGCAACATTATACCCATGAGTTTGGAGGAGCTATGAGAATGAGCATTTGATAGAGTATTGCATGGTGTGAGACATTGGTGGTAGGTTAGGAAGTAGGATGATCATGGACATAGTTAGTAGGGATATGAAGTTATTTGTTGAGAGGATTAATGGAGATTCCTATTGGGAATTGGTATTTGTGGTTGCGAGGGAGCATAAGGTGTTGAAATAGAGGGCGTTTGTCGGTAGTTGAGTGTTAATTATATGGTTACAATTGTCAGGTAGTGATAATTATGCGAATGAGAAAATGTATTATGAAGGGCACATGAGTTTAAGCTCGGGTGAAAGATACCCATTGTTAAGTGGTATCTTACGTAATCGGGATTGACTATTTAGATTTGATTATGGGTCTATGATATGTGTAAGTGTTTGTGTGAGGTTCTGACCTCATGAGTAATGGTACGGTGTGATAGTCCTAAAGTTGTTATCTGAGTGTTCCATGTAACATGTTGTGTATGGTGACCTAATAAGATGATATTCAGAAAAGGTAATGGTGGTTGGATGAGTCATGAGATGATTGTTGTGGTGGGACTCTTGTTGTGGTAATGTGGTTGTGTTCCAGATTGCGAAGCGAGTACTTTCGCACTGCGGTGCAGCTGTTGGTGGCGGTGTTGCGATGCAGTCATCAGTTGTGGTGGAGTAGGCGGGGTATTTATGAGACGAACTTTTAAAAGTGTATATCAGTTGTATAGATTGTTGTTTTGTTTACTGCTATTTCCTGTGAGTTTCGGTTTGGACATATAGATTGTTGTTTTATTTATTGATGTTTCTAACCAGTTTCGGCTTGAGAGTGAGGGTAGATTTTGATATGTAAGAGAGATGCGTATGTATTCGTTGTTGTCACGGTATAATGATATTCTGTTGATGGGACACATTTGTGAGAGGTTATTGGAGTACTTTTGATCTTCTTTTAGATAAAGCATTGGTTGACATAGTTGTGGCAAGTGATTTGTGGAACGTGTGTGTGCTGAGCTAGAAGCGGCAAGTGGTTCGTAATCTTTATTGGGAAAGTAAGTATAGGATGTGGAGAATTAGTATCACGTTAAGTTATGGAAAAGTCTGACGTCAGTAAAAAGGGAAATTTGAGGATCTAGCGTGTGTGTAACAATTTTGGATCGTGAGTGATGTCGAGGGGATATGTGCTTGAGATAAGAGGAATGCGGTCTTGCGGTAATGTTAAACAGTGGGAGTAGTGGTTATGCTGAGGATTTTGTTGTATAGGCTAGGTGGTGTGCAGAACGATTTGGGAATGAGAACTATTAGGGAAAGACAGCCTTGGATATAGAAATAGTTGTCAGTGTTGAAGTTATAGTCGGTGATCAGTGACATGAGATGAGGGTAATGGGAAGAAATATCTAAGGACCTAGTACTAGTGGGTTACGAGGACGTAACNAGATGAGGGTAATGGGAAGAAATATCTAAGGACCTAGTACTAGTGGGTTACGAGGACGTAACATTTATCTTAAGAGGAGTAGGATGCGACAAAGAAAGTTTGATGGTTATGCATGTTGCAGTATATTTGGAGGTTTAAGCCTCAGTGTGGAATAAAGGATGGACTTGCGCAAATGGTTGATTTTATTAAAGGTAATGGCAGTGTTTGTAATAGTATGTATGGCCATGAAGTAAGGTTCTAGATAGGTAGGGTTACGACCGTGTTGACAGTCCAGGTGGTGATGTTTATGAGTGTGAGTAAACTTCGAGGACGAAGTTCATTTTAAGGGTGGTAGAATGTAACATTCCGTTTTGGTGGTTGAC
>VHZZ01002544.1:78078-101942 GCA_009801015.1 Silene noctiflora | reverse complement strand
GTCTTCAGGTAGTCCCAGCCGGGAGACCGGCCGCCGGTGGTCATGCCGGCTGGGACACTTCCTGCCTCAGTTTTTCAAATTTGAAGTCTTCAGGTACTCCCAGCTGGTCAGCCGGCCGCCGGTGGCATGACCGGCTGGGAGATCTTGACCAAGGTGAAGTCTTTGTTGACTTGATTAAGTATCAAGTGCTCCCGGCCAGTCAGCCGGCCGCCGGTGGCATGACCGGCTGGGGCATTTTCTGCCTCAAATGCACAAATTCTTCATTTCTTCAATCTCCTTGCACTCCCAGCCGGCAGGCCGGCTGCCGGTGGCCTACCCGGCGGGGGATGTTTCTGCTTCTTTCTCACATTTCTTTGGCCAAGTCTTCAACACCTGGACTCCCAGCCGGCWGGCCGGCTGCCGGYRGSMKACCGGCTGGGAACCACTGGTCATCTTTTTCCAACTTCTTTCCTTCCACGTTCCGAAACAGGCCCTTTGGCTCTTATTTCCTCGATTTCCGCGCCAACTCCTGCAAGACGAGACAGGTAGTAATAGTACGGAAAATAGGGGGACAAAATGCACATAAGGGGGCGTAAATCCGCGCGAATCGGGCCAAAAATAGAAAGAGAAGAGTAAGGAAAGAAGACTAATTCGAGTACTCATCAGTAGGCAACATACGTTCCTTCCTTTCGCTGTCTTTTTTTTAGCCACGACACCCTCGGTTGAATTACTCTTCGAGCTTTGGCCAAGTTCTATCTTCTTTTTTGGTTGCACATTTAGCTCCACCTCCTTTGAGCTTTGTCCATTAGTTGACTTTGTCTTGTCAACTTTTAGGGGCTCGGGTTGCTCAAGAATCTCTGCGGGATTAGTATGAAAATGTTAAACATATGCTCACATATCAGATTAAGAGTGTAACATTGCTATAAAAACACTCATGTCACCATATTCATTGATTGTTACCAAATTCAGATGTTGTTACTTATCATCAACGTCAGTTAAAATAGGTATATTAATTGAACAAGATGGTCACACTTTCACTACTTGTAAATATGTCACCGGGTTCTAATCATAGATGTGACCATATTAAGCTAAGCTTATTACACACAAAAATATATGTCACCATACTTACTCATTTATGTAATAAGTTAAGATTTCAATTTCTATAAGCCAAGACAGGAACTTTCCTCACTTGAGACAATCACATATGTCCTCATGTGTCATGCATTATGTCATCAGGTTAAGCTAAGGACATAACATTTTGCAAAAGGTTTAACAAACTCAAACATAGGTACTTTTATAGGCTATGGTGGTCACATTTTAACACCAACACATATGTCACCATCTTTAGTAAGTTATGTTAAGAATTTAAGATTTCAGTGTCTACTATGACAATACAAACAAACATAGGTACATTTCTCAGTGAAATTGGCCACAATTAACACATTAAGACATATATCACAATGTTAACTAATATATGTCATCATCTTAAGTTTCATTCCAACTTCAAATTAAAATATATAAAGATGTTACATTTCCTAACTAAATTGGTGACATTATAAAGATGTTATCTAATGTTACCATGTGATACCATTGATGTTATCATGTTAACTTCAGCAACGAACAATCAAATATAGGTTCATATCTGATAAGGTGGTCACATTATTAACAATCACCTAATTGTGATACTTCTTTAGTTTATAATTTTCACAAGTTAAGGATCATTTATTAACTTTGCAAAGTGGTCACATTTTGAATATAATAGCATACATCACCATGTTTTAAACATAATAACATATGTCACCATGTATTCACCAAAGATGTTATCATTTAAAAGGTCATGTCAAAACAACATAACATAGGTGCACATGCTTCAGCTAAGGTGGTCACATTTTCATCACTAAGACATGTCGCAATGATTACTAATATATGTAATCATGTTAAGATTTATTTCAACCTCAAACTATGATATATTTACCAGTCAATGTGGTCACAATTTAAAATAACAAGATATGTCACCATGTGTACACCAAAGATGTTATCATGTTAAGGCCAGATCAAAACAATAAAACATAGGTATTTCTCTGATAAGGTGGTCACATTTTCAACAATCAGATATATGTCACTAGAGTTTGCCTATTATGTTAACATGATTTAAGATAATTTGTAACATAAAACACAATACATTGATACATTCCTCGGCTAAGGTGGTCACATTTTCAAATCTAAATATATTAATCTTGTTTTTCCATTTATGTTACCAAAACAAACATTTTTGTAATCTTAAAAAAAACAATCCTTAGTACATTTATCACCTTAATTGGTCACATATAAAACAATAACACATATGTCACCATGTTGACACAAATATGTTATCAAGTGAATCCAAAGAAACTACAGTTAAAATACCAAAAAGATGCACTTAAACATAGGCACATTACCGAACTGCTGTGGTGACATTATGACAACTTCAGTACTTCAGTAATCAACCGGATTTCAGATCTGTCGCTTTCTTGCTCTTCTTTTTGGTGCCAAGAGCAGCTGTCATCTTAACTGCGGCCTCAACAACCTCTACATCCAAGCAAAATCCATTAGCACTACACCACAATACATTTTGCAATATTAATCGACTATTAAACGGTTTACCACCTTCCAAACCATCCCCTCAGACTCTGACTCTTCCCCGTCCTCATTAGCAACAACATTGGACTCACCATCACTCTCTTCTGTTTCTGAAATGTCCTCATTTGCTTCCCTTTCAGAGACCTCTTCCACAGCCTCTGGAATCAACTTACCTCTCTTCCTTGGCTGCTTCTCTTCACCAATCTTCATCGGTTGCTTCCTCTTTCCATTCTTATCAACTACGGCAACATGCATGCATAAAACAACATTTAATTAACCCAATGTCGTCGTTTTTACCAACATTTAACTAATCAAATGTGACTATTTCTTACAATTTCTTACTAAACCAAAATTTATACCATAAAATCGACATGTTCAACACCTTATCTTCCATCTTTTTTTTCGGGGTTATCTTCTTAGACATTTGTTTTTTGTCCATCTTCTTCAGGATGTTACCCCTCTTAAATTTGGGGCGACTTAAAGTATGAAGATGATACGGAAGTAAGAAGATGATGACGGAAGATGAAGATTTTGTGTTGGGAGATGAAGATTTGTGTTTTTTTGTGGGATTTTCTAGAGAGAGGCGAGTTAGAGAAAGGTGAGGTAGAGAGAGTGTGATTATGACTACAAAGCGCATGCAACCGTATAACATTGGGAGCTCCCCATGCTTTTTCTTATTTTATTACACATGTCATATCACATTTGTAATTAATTAATACACATATGCCCCACTTTGTATCCACATTAGCTAATATGATACTTATTTGCGCCGTCTTCATCTTGTGATGGATAACGTCCGTCATAAGGGAGATGGTTTGTACTACACTATAGTCTACTTTATAATTAGTCATGAGTCAGTTTTATTATCCCATTTTGACTAGTGGTGTTCACTCAATGGTCCGGACCAAATACTAGACCGGACAGGACCATTTGGTCCGGACCAGACTAGACCGTATTTTATTTGGTCCGGTCCACGGTCCACTTATTTACTCCGGTTTAGTCTTTGGTCCGGTCCTGGACCAAACCGAATGGACCGTGGAGCGGACCATGGACCGAACTTATATAAGAAAATAATTTTTAAAATCATAATTTGTTGATTTTATTTTCTACTTTGTTTACACGTATTATAAGATGTGTAATTATGTACTTAAATCTTATAAGAAGATAATGTTGCTTATTTTGATCGTTACGAACCATTTTAAGTTCTAATTTTATATGCTAAACCATGTCGATGACAATCATATTTGATTCGCTTTGGTCCAATCCGGTCCGGTTCACTCGTTTTTATGGTCCAAACTGGACCAATACTAATATGACCGCTCGGTTCACCTTTCAACCCTTAATTGGTCTTCAGTCCAGAGAGTTTGGTTGGATCATATCCGGTTCCGGACCAATAAACACCCCTAATTTTGACACAATATAATTTGGGATATTTTACGTGTTAACCCCGTGTTTTTTTATTTTCTACATGGTAACCTCATTTTTACCAAAAATGCCTTTGACTGGCCATAACTTACAACCATGAGTTTTGAAGGCGACGATTTTTTTTCAAATCAAAGATATCATAAACGCGGTCAATTTGAAAAAAAAAAATGTCGCGTTCGGAACTCGCTACAAAGAGTTACGATCTGTCAAAGTTTAAAGTTTGATTGACCTAAATCTTGCCACGAGTTCAGGAACTGATTTTTTTTTCCAGATCCAAAATCTCGTAAAGCCCGTCAATTTGAAAAAAAAATCGTTGCTTTCAGAATTTTTGATCGTGAGTTATGGCCAGTCACAGACATTTTTGTTAAAAACGAGGTTACCATGTAAAAAATAAAAAAATACGGGATTATCACGTAGAATATCCCATATTTTTATCCGACCCGTGTTAACCTCATAGGACATGAACAAGTCAAACCAAAGGAATACTTTATCCGTTGTAAATATAAACTTACAAAAACGTCTTCCACAAGTCCACAACCCTTACATTCATGAAATACCGCCATTATTGCACAATTACACACACTATATCTCTTTCCATGAAATGCTATCAAAATTGATGCTAATCCGTCACCAAACTCTCACACTCTCTCAAACCCACTTCCCTACATTCATCCTTTGCACCCCTTCTCTTTCTTCTCTCCTCCACACCACCACCACCACCACCGCCACCGCCACCGCCACAGCCACAACCACTATCTCTTGCCACCGTTCTCCGGCAACCACCACCGGCGCCTTCACTTATGGCCCTTCTCTTCGAAAGGGTATTTCTCCCTTAACATCCTGCAAAACCCCTTTTATTGATTCCATCCCTCAATTTGTAAATGAGGATGAAAATGAGGAGAAAGTGGCTCCCTTTGATGAGGATCAGTTTACTAGGGTGTATGAGATTTCGGCGATTCGGGTGCCGTCTGATAAGTGTTATGAGATAGAGAATAGGATTAGAGGGCATTTGTTGAATTGGCCTCGGGTTTCGAATATTGCTAGGGTTCCTGGTGATGAGGTTGATGAAGAGGTTGTTGATTTGATTAGGGTTGGTAAGGATGTGGAAGGTGTTGAGGAAGAAGAGGTTGAAAAGATGGTAAGCCGGAGGATTTATGGGAAAGCTGAGGGGGATGGGGATGAATTGAGTGAGGTTTTGCATAGGGATAAGCTGGCTAATGAGTTTAATGCTAAAGGGTTTGTGAAATTTAGGAATCTGGCTAAGATTTCGAGGCCGACTAAAAAGAAGAAGAAAGGGAAGAAGGGGGAGGGGAGTGAAATCAAAGGAGAGAAGGGGACGGGGGTGGAAAGGAGGAGGAGGAGGAAGATTGTTGTTGAGGTTGTGGAGGAGGAGGCAAATGTGGGTGATGGTGATGATATGAGTACATTGTTAGGGGAGGAGTTCAAGGGAAGGAAGTGGAGAGGGTCCACTAGGTTGTTGCTTTTGGATGAAAAGTATGCTGGTAGAAAGATCGATGAGCTTCCTGAAGCTGTGAAGGTGATAAATTTCTGACCTTTTTTCGTGTTCTTGGCGTTAATTGTTGTGTTTATGTGGTAAGATTTGATAGACCGAAGATGATTTCAAGTCAATAATTACTCTTGTTTGTCGTATCTGTATTTCTGTGGTGTTGCTCTTGTTTTCATCTATTAGCTTAACCCTTTGTTTGGATGAAGGGATTTGGAGGGAAACAGAAGTGTACAGTTTCTCCTGTTTCCAACGAGCTTATGTACAACCCCGCCCACATAGGAAGGATTTAGAAGGATGATGCTCATCTTCCCTCCATATCCCCCCCTCCCCCTCTAACTGCTGTTTCCAAGCAAACCCTGAAATACACATGGGAAAGTGCAGTATGTCGTAAATGCTGTCAGTTTTGCTGAAAACCACACTGATTATGGAATATTTATTGCTGTTAAGCTATAAAAGCTTTGCATCTCAACGTTGCTGAAAAAGCACTTACAAATTTTGCCTCGTCATTATGTTAGGATGATACTTGTCTTCAGATAAAGTTTGATTGTATAGTGTGATCATATGGGTTGGGAACTTGCTTACTCGTGAGCTATGAGATAATATTTCAGCTGGCATCAATGACAAAGCCATAAAATAAAATAAAATACTTCCTCCATTTCAATCAATTCTTTACATTTGATTAAAATATAACTCACGTGTATTCAATAAATGTATAGAAATGATTGAAGTGGAGGAAGTAATATGTTCCAAATTCTTGAGAGAGACATAAAGTAATTATTTTCATGTAACCATTGAGACCTGGTTGGCTAAAATATTACTACCTCTATTTCACTCAATTAGCCCCATTTGACTCAACTTTCGTAACGTAAAAAGTCACATGGGACAATAGATTGTAATGAAACTTCCTAACGTAAAAAGTCAAGTGGGGACAATCAAGGGAAATGAAAAAAGTCAAATGGAGCTAATTGGGTGAAATGAAGGGAGCACCAGTTACTTTGATTTTGGTCAGACTACTTTTGAAGCCAATAGGAGTAATATTTGAGCTGTCTAATACAATGAGAACGTCTCATTTAGTTTGAGCTATAATCTGCTCAGCTAATCATAGAATGTGCTCATGCTCAGTAGGTATACCATGTAATACACCTTCTGTTCAAGAATGATCTTCCTTTCCAAATTTGTGAGAGGAATTTTGGAAAGTAGGACGATCATTGTTGAGTAGAAGGTGCGATAGTTTTGTGGCAGTGAATAACCTTTTTGATTTATTGGAAGCCGCCTGTTAAGTGCTGGTTGGAATTGTACTCTCATGTGCTTTGTTAAATGCCTTTATCTATTGTCCTGGTGTAATTTAATGTATATGTTTTCTCCTCACAAAGAGGTTAATCATGAACATGGAGTTCCTTATGAAGTTGATTGTGTGCTTTTGGGCGTTTTAATTTCTTACTCGAAGGTTGATCAAGAAAGTTGCTACATTGTGAACCTTCACCAACCACTTTAGAATTTGGCAACTTGAATTTTGTGTCTCCACTACAATGTCACAGTCAAGATTAGGGGTGATAACGAGCAAGCCGAGCAGAGTATGAACTTGGCCTTGCTCGGCTTGTGCTCATGAAACAAAACTCGAGCTTGTAAAGATTGAGCTCATTATCAAGCTTGCGGGTTTAAATCCGAGCTCGAGTACTTGAGCCTATATATAATTGTTTAATTTTTGTTTTTTTCTTCCTATATTTTCTGATTCAAAGGTTAAATATAAAAATATTGGGCAAATGAATGAAAACATTTGATATGCCGATGCAAAGATATAATTATGATGACATATTTTTATTAAATAAAAGCCAGATATTATTTAATCACAAAAGTTTGAGCCGAGCCGAGCCAACGATAGCTCGGCTTGGCTCGTTAAGTTCTCGGGACTAGAGCCGAGCTAGCATTAGCAGAGCTTTGACGATCTTTGACCGAGCCGACGAGTCGCTTACGAGCTTTGTCGTCTCATTATCACCCCTACAGTTAAGAGATATTTTTGGTTATTAATGTGTTAATACTTGTATGCAGATGAAAGTAAAATACTACCATGATTAGTTTGAATGTCCATATCAAGCTGTATAACTTTCCATTTCCCTAACATATTTATTGTATTTTACAGGCACTCCTAAATAATTGTTCAAATGAAGAATTAAAGTCATGTTTCGAGCTTGTTAGGTGTAACCTGACCTTGTTTTATGATTACTGGCCAGGTGATGAGGTATGTGTGCATGTATCTTCTCTATTGGGTGTGGTTCATAGTGTTCTCTTTGTTATATTTATTTTGGTGCTATGCTTATGTGTCATGAACACTATCTCTCTTTCTTACGGGGCATTGGCTCATATTGTTCCACTGGAAGAGGTCCCAGACCAAGTAACTGCAAGGGTAAGCAAAAGGAGAAATGTAAAAATGAATCCTCTGGAAGTGGTGGCTTGTTGTATTTGAGTATGAGGATTTTTATCCCATGATCTCAGTTGTAGCGAAAGACTCGTTATTCTTTGGTTCTGGATTATAATGGAGTAAAGCAAAATGACTCACGAGATTATGCAAAGTAGCCGTCATTCGACGTAGATTTTGACGCAATCTTCATTTTCGATCAATTTCTACTTCTTTGTGTTGCTACAAGGTAAGGCTGCTTACATTCGACAACCCCTGACCCTGCAATTTGTGCGAGCCCTTGTTGTTGTTGGCCTTTTGGGTGACACCGCTGACACTTTATATTATGTACACTCTTGCAGTGATGTGATATGTTTCAGGTTATTATTGATTTTTTTAACTGAATGGAAGTTCATTTTTTTTTTGCTGCTCCCTCAGATTTTATCAGCATTGTTGCCAAAAGACATGATTATTCTTTCTGCTTTTGAAAGCATTGGGCATGTTGCACACCTGAACTTAAAAGATGAACACTTGCCATTCAAAAGAGCTATTGCAAAGGTGACTTGTGGGATCTAACTTTATTTTTCCTTGATTTTTCAAGTAATCGGCAGAATGAGAAAGTAGTTTTTGGTTCAGGTGGTCCTTGACAAAAATAAACCAAAAATTCAAACAGTTGTGAATAAAATTGAAGCTATCAGTAATCACTACAGAACAATGCAGCTGGAGGTCCTAGCTGGAAATCATTCCCTTGCTACAACTGTCATTGAGAATGGCTTGCGTTTCCACCTTGACCTTGCCACCGTGTAAGCATTTTGCTTTGCCATACATCTGCACATGGCACTTTTGATTTAGGTATTTCAGTGTGAATAATTACTTCTGTCAGTGATGACATTGGACTGATATGTGTTCTAGGACCCCTTCATATTTTGGTTTCTTAACAGTAAAGGCATTAGTCTGGCACGAAACATCATTTTCTGTTTTCTTTGAACTGAATGCAGGTATTGGAATTCAAGGTTAGCTACTGAAAGACAGAGGCTCGTAAATTCCTTTACTAGAAGTGATGTGCTATGTATGTACACTTCATATTGGCCATGATCATTACATGTCCTTTTTTGTTTCCGCAATATCTTTATTCCTTTTTTGTTTCCGCAATATCTTTATTTTTTTTGTTTATACCATTATTGTTTCAGTAATAATGTGCTAGCTCTAAGCCTCTAATTCCTGAAAAATGGGTAGCTTTCTAGATTATGTATTATATTGCTGTCACATGGTGTCTGGGAGTATCTTTCAACATAACTTCTATCCTAAAAACTTAAATCATCACCCGCATATTTCTTCTTACATATTTACAAACAGGGTCTATTGATTGAGAGTAGAAATCCTTATAAATCTCTGCTTGATATTAAAAGGGAATACTTTGCAGTGGCAGCTATAAGCGATTCATGGTTTACTGAAATTATTACCTTAGTTTGGTAGAGGGTAAAATGAAAAAGTTATCAGTTTAACTTTTGTTATGGATTGCCTTTTGTTCCGGGGAAGTGTTGTGAAATTAAGAAAATTGATCATTTAAACCTACAAATATAGTACAGAGTAATTGATTTATGTATTCTATATCAAACCAAATTGGAAAGGTGAGCAATCTTCTTGGGGTGGAGGAAGTAGGAATAATCAGCTCTCCAAGATTCCTCGATAGGGCGAGATGCAGAGTACGTTAAGTGCTTTTGTTTATGACTTTGGTATATATTTCCTAAATTTGATTTTCACGGATGTGATACTTTATGTTCTTAGAAGTTTGTAGGCTCTATATAGTAAATCTGTTGCAAACAACTACTCCCTCCTATTCACTGATTTCTTCCCTCTTTCCTTATTTATGCTAGTCGGATTTTCTTCCCTCTTTCCTTTTTTGGAAATTTTTGTGTAGTCCAAATTCAATTATATGTGGGGTAGAGTGGAATAGAGTGGTTTGTGTGGTCCAAAATCATTTCCTTAATTTTTATGCAAAATAGAAGGGGGAAGAAATGAGTGAATATGAGGGAGTATTTAATATATTTTTATCTTATAAGACCTTATTTTATCAAACACCACTGCCAAAATATTTTCCGCTAAAACACACGATTCTTCTCCTCCCTCAAGTTTTTGTGATCAAGTAGATGTGTTTTTCTAAATATGTATGCACGCCACTTTAGTTACAAAAGTAGGGTTCTTTATCTTCTGGGTTAAAAGAAAAGATGAGTTTGATGACGAAATTGAGTGAAAAAGATGAAACTTAGGACTCGGGGATTAGAAAACGGACATTTTCCAAGGCCACAGGAAGGGACATTAAACGAGTATTAGGCTGTGATACTCCGACACGGCACTTGGGTGACGTTTTCCGTATCGACACGATACGATATGTAATACGATACGTAATACGTATCCGATACGGTGATTACAGACACGATACTGACACGGCAAGGAAAACTTATATGGAAGATGAAGGATGCGAGCAGCCTGTAATAGAAGATGAAGGATCTTGACCTTCACCCAGATGTCATCAGTGCTTCAGTGCTGGGAGAAGGAGAAGATCAATAAGTTGAAGCCTGATGGAGTTATGGTGCGAGGAAGAGCTCTAGCAGGAGGTTGAAGAAAAAGGAGAGAGAGAGAAAGAGAAAATGATAGTGCGGCGGGAGTTAGAAGGAAAGGAAATTAGGGTTAGTATTTTGGGTATGGGTAATAGGTTGTGGATGACAACTGGAGCAGTGGAGCCCTCTGTTTGTTTTTATTTTGAAATACTGCACTCATTAAATGAATCATGGGAAATTGGGTGTTATAATGGTGTGGAAATTAGTACGACGACAAGTAAAGTGAAAAAAACAACATTTTGTAAAACGTCAAATAATAAAAAACGGAGGGTGTAGTATGTTTTATCTCTCAGTACTCGCCTTTACTTATTAAAAAAAATATAAAAAAAAATTAAAACCATATTTTTTATTTATTTCTCAGATATGATAAAAATATTTATATAAGACGTGTCGTATCCGTATCTATAAAACAGTCAAGACACTCCTTTGACCGTATTCCCGTATCTATTAAAATTCAAAATCACGTGTCCGATACTCCGATACGTATCGGATACGATACTCCGTTCCCGACTCACGAAGCATGTGCTATAAGGGTCAAATAGCCAGCGGGATTACTTTTTTCGCTGGCAAGTGAGTAAATCTTTGAAAAAAAAATGTATTCTTGAGTACTATCCGACAAAGAAATCTATATTTAGTTTGTTGCTCATGCGACATAAAATACAAGGCAGCACGCCACAACAAATTCATGTGCATGCTATGTTTGTGGGTTGTTCTTTTATCTTTTATTATGCTGCTCTGCCTTTTTAGGCCATAAAATATGTTTTACATGCGTGCTTTATGGACTGGACCCCAAAATTAAAGTAATTTAACTTTCTTGTCCCAAAAATTACAGGTGATGTTTTCTCTGGAGTTGGTCCAATTGCTATATCTGCAGCAAAGAAAGTGAAACGTGTCTACGCTAATGATTTGAATCCAAATGCTGTTGATTATCTCGAAAGAAATTGTGTCCTGAACAAGCTTGGGAGTAAGATAAAGGTACAATCTCAACTTCTGACATACCATCCACTTTCTTTGAACACTTGCTGTAGTGTCTGCCAGTGGATAGCTTGTGACTTGTGTTAATTCCCTTGATCTACCTGTCTCTCTTCACCCCTGGCAAAAATATTATGGAAACAAAAAACAAGGAGCTGATATTGAAAGAGTAGGTTTTACATTTCCTTCATCCAAGAATGGTCTAATTCACTTGCTGTGGTGAGTCCTTGCCAGGTTGTATACTGTACTTCTACAATGGATGTGTTAGTTCATAAGTATCTAATGCTAGATAAAGTTGAAGGAAACTTCAAGCTAGATCTGTGGAAATCAAGGTTACTGAAGTTTCTCAACCCCCAATAAGTTACGAACGGGTTTGCTTGTATTTATATTAGGGCGTTTGCTTAACATCTATGTTCAGATACTCGAAAAAGTACACATGGCCTATTGGATGTTACATATTGATATTGGACTTGGCATCTGTTGGCAGTCTTGTTCTATAGTCATATAGATTCATGGGGGAGTTGTTGATGCAAGCTAAAGATTGCGTTTGTATGAAGGTCGAAAGTTTGCAACAGTCAGATGACACTCGAGTTAATCAGATGGAGAGTACTGTTGCTAACCTTCACTCATTTTACTTTTGGTTTTAGGTATATAACATGGATGGGAGAAGATTTATTGAAACTGTTTTCTCAAACAATAACGCTCACTCCATCACACAAGTTGTAATGAATTTGCCAAATGATGCTGTGGAATTTCTAGGTCTGTTTTCTGGAATCCGAACTTACCTTTTACTTGAATTGTGCTTGTTATGAGTCATCTTTTTCATTTCATCTTTTTTACTCACTTGCCAAAACAAAGTACTGTAGAAAATGACCGAAGTAGCTTTATTTTGAGAAATCATGGTTTTCCTTTAAAATTCTCATCGTGGAGTACCCGACACTCGCATTCGTATCAGGATCCGACACCCATACCTGTGTCTGAGCAACAGAGGTTATGGCTTATGACAATAGAATTTAGATTTTTTGGTAACTGAAACCTTAGTTCATATAACTGTCTGACGAAAGATGGACTTTCCACCTGGATAGAATCTTTCAAGTTGGAACCGCTGAAAGATATCTGTTTCTAAACCATTACGGGGAGTTTGGTTCGCATAAGGGTTATGGAAAAGAATCAAGATGCCTGTTTGGTTCTGATTTAGAAAGGGAATGATAATACCCCTCGATTCCTTTGGTGACTCTTTGGTTTATAAAATATCAAACAGTATGATTAGGGTTAGTCGGTGGCTAGGTGGCTCGGGTAAAGTGGTCAGGTTTTTGGGTCAAGTGGGGTTTAGTGATTAGGTAGCTTTGGATGGCTAAGTGGTGAGGTCAGGTGGGGTTAAGTGGTTGGGTGACAGGGTGAGTCAGTGGCTAGGTGGCTCAGTCAGGCGTTTAGCGGTGTAGATGGTTGTGTCAGCTGGAGTTAAGTTGTTGGATGAGTCAGTGGCTAGCTGGCTCAGTCAGGCGTTTAGGTAGTGGGGTTTGGTGGTTTGACGGTCAGATGGGGTTCCGGGGTGGCTAGGTATTAGGTGAGGTTCAGTGGTCAGGTGACTAGGTGGAGTTCAGGTGGTCAGGTGATGTTCGGTGGTTTGGTGAGTCGTTGCTTAATTGTCTGGGCAAGTGGTCGTGCCAGGTGAGGTTCGGTGGCTAGATGGTTAGATGGGGTTCTTTGGCAACCTTGTGTTGGATTGGGTAATGAAGGTAGATGAATGTGGGCGTTAGCAAACAAGGAAAAAGGTTAGAGGGGTGAAACAAACACTAACAAAGGGGATAATTGTTAGGTTTTCCTTTAGACCTTACCATTTCTTGAGACCCTCAACCAAACACCCCTTTAGTAATGTATCCTCCTTTCTGTTTCAATAGTAACCTTCCATCACACAGTTATACAGTAGGTAGCACGGACACTCCTCCTAATCAGCCGTCCTGTGACACAACACTCATCGGACACACGCCGGACACGCCTAAATGTATCGGATACCGATAAATGAGGAATGGGATGTCGAAAGACTGAAAAAGATTGATTAGAAGACGGGCCGGACACGCCTAAATGTGTCGGATACCGATAAATGAGGAATGAGATGTCGAAAGACTGAAAAAGATTGATTAGAAGATGGGCCGGACACGCCTAAATGTGTCGGATACCGATAAATGAGGAATGAGATGTCGAAAGACTGAAAAAGATTGCTAGGGTGACATAATTTGTCCATCAAAGTCAAATAAGGACAATATTAATGTTCAGTAGTTCTCTTTTAAATTTTCTGCAGCTCTACCATACAATCCTTGATCCCTGTTCTCTTAGACTCTAGTACACTGCGTTCCATGAACATAGGGACTGCCATGGAAGTTGTGTTTCTACTTTCAGTACTATCTTGTGGAACACAGAAACTTATGAGCAGAAGTTAAGCAAAGTTAGCAGTTATAACAACACTGTAGTTTACTTTGGAGCGGACATATGATGTGACTATTAGTTTTACTACTAGTGTCATTTTTATTCGTAAGGCGAGGAACCATCGTTTTTCCAAAAGCGTCATCTTTTTTTTTTTTTTTTTTTTTGGTGGTATTGTAGGGTTTGAAGTTCTCTCAAACTAGAGCACGTTTTTCTCAATTTGAACTTTGCAGATGCATTTCGGGGCATATTCAAGAACATGCCAAGTAACAGAAAATTGACCTTTCCGACAATCCACGTTTACGGGTTTTCAAGTGCTGAAGACCCAGAATTTGATTTCCACGAGGTTTGACACTATCACCAGCATATGAAAGTAATCATGATTTTCATGTCTATGTTAAAAGAAGTATCCTGAGTTTTCCGTGATTGTGTGGCTTTGCTAATCCTATCATCTTCGCGTTCTTTCTCTGTGACATGTTGATGCAGAGAGTAAGAGTTGCTTTAGGAGAGGCGGCTTTTTCTGTCGAGATGCGTCTTGTTCGCCGAGTTGCACCAAGAAAGTTAATGTTGTGTGCTTCATTTGTACTCCCTGAGAAGGTGGCTCTTAGCAAGGACAGTATCAATGATGTGTAAATGAGATTCGTCAACATTAGTGATTGTTTGCCAATTTTGCTCTAAATATAGACACACTGCCAATTATTCGGTATCGCAAGTCACACCAAATGGAGCAAAATATAAACATTGGAAACATTTATGGCTTGACCCATTGTATGTTCCATGTATCTAACCGAGTGAAGTAACATCTCGACTATACAAGACCACATTCATTTTTAGTCATTCAAAAGCTTATTCCCTTCAGTTGTTAGCCGTTAGTCCGTTACCTTTGGAAATACTTTGTACTACATTTTGATGAAGAATTAGAAGGGAAAGAATATCAGGAGAATCAATGATTGCTTTTTGCGGCGCCGAAAGATGATGCAATTGCAAAATGTTACAACTCTCTGTGCCCATATTACATCCAAATTCTAACAACTACGATACATATAACTAAGTTTAGCATTATCACTATGTCACGCCTCGCCTTATTTCAAGCTCCGAGGCGTGTCTATGGCGCATATTCAAGCATTAGTATGTCTGAGGCAGCTCACATGAAGTATACGAGCACATACGAAGACGAGGTTAGCTCAACGATAGTCCACACTGGCTCAAGACAAGCTCACTTAAGTGCATGCGCTCACGTTGAGTAGAAGCCAGCTCATGAGTGAGGGAGTCCACAGGGGTAGCTCAGTACCAAGTCCACCCTTAGTCCATGCAAGTTAGGTGTTACTTTGTGTGAAGAGGCGTCAAAGGAAACCAAGGGATGTGATATTACCACCTCTTGTCTACATTCAAGCCCCTAGTTTGCATTCAAGGAATTTAATTAACATACATCCCCCTTGTATGCTACATTCTCCCTAAAAGAAACAAGGAGATACATCCCCCATGGATGCATCATTTTGGCGCCACAAAGTGAAGGGGAACAATTAGTTCCTTTCCCCAACCATTGCCGCCATTCCCAAGAGGCACGAAGGTCGCTACCGTTTGTTTCAACCGCCATATTCTAGGCCTATATATAGGAAGGCATAGGCCTTTGTTTATTCATCAAATCATTCATACAATTAGAGATTTACACATTCTCATATATTCTTATAATCTTGTAGTATTCAAGAGACATACTTGTAATATAATCTGTGTAAGCATTCCTCTTACATTATCTCTTTTACATATTTAATACTTGTCCTTTCTCTGCACAATAATGTTGTACTTGTATTATTTCCTACCAATCTTCCAAATGATATACTTGTTCGTTAGAGTTTGCTTGACTTGGGCCAAGATTGTCGGCTTGGCACGAGTGACACACGCCCTATTCATACTTCCAAAAAGTAAGGACATGACAACTAGCATTAAAATCAAAATCACTCCTTTACCCATCTTTGTTCCTTTGTAAAACTCTCGGAAGGCAATGCTCAAATTAGAGAGTCTAGTTTGATATTCCTCTCTATCCCAGTCATTTGTTATCTTATTCAATTTTGGGGTATCTCAGTTAATTGTTATCCTTTCTATTTTAGAAATGCATTTAATGAGCAATTTGATCTTCACATTCATTTTGTTCCTTGGTCTTTGTGCCAAAACTAAGAATAATAATTGACCGGAACGGAGAGATTATAATTTAATGTTAATTACTCACTAAGCAAGAATAAGCTTAATTTTTTTTAATAAAAGGAGTAACAAGTAGACTACTTGGTAGAAAGGGGGATTCTAGTCTCCAATCTAGCGTGACATTAGGTTTGTCTTTTGTCATAACCAAGGATTAAGATTTATCAATTCTCACGCTTCATTGTGTTTATCAAAGAAGTAATAAGCATACTAAAATTCCATTGTGTTAGGCTTTAGATTCATCACAAGTCATAATATTTTTGTTATGTACCGTCGACAAAGAATAGAGTTTTTCGCTGAACAACCCCAAAAATTAACTTGTCTCTCCAAATCAGACAAAAATAATAACACATCACACTTCATTATCCTCTAATTCACTCGAAACCAATAATGGACACGACGACACCTCATTATCTATCAACATTAACCCATTTTTGTTGTTTCCTACAATTCACAAAACCTCACAAATTGTGTTAGAATGCTACCTCATGATTGTCTCATACTAATTCACAAAACCTTGTTGAATACATTTGACATAGCATCAACAGCCCCACCAACATAGGAATCTCTCTATCCTTCATCCTCATTTCCATTCATCTTCCACACACACTTTCCCAATTACCAAACCCCCAGCTACAATCAACAACTCATTTCAACCAAAAAAGAAAAAAACAAAAAAAATTAAAAAAAAAATCCCCAAATATAGCACAGTTCCCTAACCCTAATCATCTTATAAAATCCAATTCTCTTCCCCTTTTCCTCAACTAATAAACCCAAAATCCCCAATTCCGACAAATCCCTAAAAACAAAATGAGCAACAACCAGCAAGAACTGCAAGACCCAGAACTCCCAATCCCACCAATCCGAACCAAACCACCAACATCCTCTTCCTCAACCACCACCACATCCACTCCACGTGTCACTGTCTCAACACCAACAGCCACCGCGACGGGCGCTTTCTCCGTCGACACACCCACCGCCGGCGCCGCTCGAAAGATCGCTATTGCTGTTGATCTTAGCGACGAGAGTGCTTTCGCTGTTAATTGGGCTGTCGATCATTATATTAGGCCTGGTGATGCGGTTGTGCTTCTCCATGTAAGGCCTACTTCTGTGCTTTATGGTGCTGATTGGGGTTGCGTTGATGTTTCCGCTACCGAGGCCGGAAATGAGCAGGAGTCTCATCAGAAGCTTGAGGATGATTTTGATGCCTTTACTACTTCCAAGGCTGCTGATCTTGCTCAACCTCTTATTGATGCTCAGGTTTTTTTTTTTTTTAATTTACGCTTTATTTATTCGTCGTAACTTATCATGTGTACTAATTGCTGTTTGTCGATTTAGTCATTCTGCCCAATCATTTGTTTACCTTCTATTAAAATAACCCTCACAATGAATAACAAGGACGGAGGGAGTATTTGTTTTTAGGGTTTGGGGAAATGTGGTTCCATGAGGTAATTAGTTGCCAGTACGTGAATTTGGATTTTGATTAGTTATTAGGGTTTGAACAAATGTATGATTTTGTTACCCGGTATTGCCTAAGCTTCTGAAAATGAAAAATTATGGATTTTCAAAGTTTGTGTCTTTGGTATGTTTATTGTGCAAAGTTACTTGATAACAGACTGCCTACTAGTTAGGTGCATAGTTTTAAATATCGGCTGCGAAACTGATAAGTAACCGAGTTATAAAGGTTTTGGAGTTTAGTGGGACCACATTTTACCATGATTAAAGGCGTTATTGACCGCTTTTGGCGAGATTAGGCTGGGGTAATCATTTTTGTGATTGGAATCAAGATTTGATACTATGACTTAGGTGTAACTATGTAAGGGCTCTTAGACACTACATATTCACCATCTCAGCTCCCTTAGACCCTGCCATAGATTTTTTCTGGAGGTGGTAGTTTTTATTTAGTTTTAAAATTGCAAATCCAACAAGGCTATGAAAGCTATCTGATTTACCCTCAGTTTACTATCACAAGTCATTCTTCGTGTTTCGAGATAAGCCTTTGACTTTCAATCTATAGAAAATTAAGGGGAGAAGAATTATGAAACTTAACATTTCCTAAGAGGATATGTTTTGGAATAATTGCTCATTTATTTTGAGAGAAGGGAGTATCTCAAAATGTGATAATGACTTGTAAGTTGTGACTAGAAAACTGAGGGACTCTATCTTTGAATATTAGTGCCTTTTGCTGTTAAACTTTACGGTACTGTGTGAATTCTGGGTATCATGTTTCTGATTTGGCTGTCAAGGTCACCAATTTACCATTATGGGCTGGCTTCTGTTTGTTGTTACAGTGCCGAAATTATGTTTGTTTTAGATGGATAGATTAATATTTCCAAGGCATGAGTTTGGAAATAGTATAAGATAGTGGATTGTTGATAATTTTCTTCTGCAAGTGGGTGAAAAATGGAGAGTGGTTGGAAAAAGTGCCATTTTCTCGAGCATCATTGCTTGTTCTGCAGAATTATGGTTTGAATTCTTATCAAGTTTTAGTCATATGGCTAGCTAAACGTGGACATATCTTGGCATCGTCTCTTTTCACAGTTCACAGAAAGTCAGAATCCACCGGAGGTACTGTTATTTGATGCCTTTGGCTGGTAGTAGTAACCCGTGATTGCTCATCATACAAGTCAGCAAATCAGCTCCATTGAGTTGGAGAATTGACATCTCTTATGTTTGTGAATGTTTTATTTAAATTAAGTGTTGTTTGTTGATCTTGTGATTAGATTTTTGGAAACTACTCTATGGTCAAAGTGTCAAATAATAGGCATTTTTGTTTCTAATAATTCGTGTTTCCTGTTATTTTCAAACTTAATTCCTTAGGAGCTGATTTTATTTACTCTGCCTTCTTCTTGTAGGTGCCATACAAGATTCATATTGTTAAAGATCACGACATGAAGGAGAGGCTGTGTTTGGAGGTGGAGAGGCTGGGATTTAATGCTGTAATTATGGGAAGCCGTGGTTTTGGTGCTTCAAAGAAAGTAAGCAATGGTAGGCTGGGAAGTGTAAGTGACTATTGTGTTCGCCATTGTGTTTGTCCTGTTGTTGTGGTTCGTTATCCTGATGAGAAGGATGGGAACGACGATGATACTATGCATTCTGTGGCTGAAGCTGACGGAGAAGGTTTGCCAGAGGAGGAAGAGGAGTACCATGATGCCTCTGATGAACGCAAAGGTTAGTGTTTTAACTTTTATGTTAGTGCATATGATGAGCTTTTCTTTCTCATTCAGCTCTGTACTTTCGAGCTTGTTAATCAAACTGATGTTGCAAGGACCTGAGACACTTTCTTATTACTTCAAAAACTTGTTTCGATTAATTAGCTTGGCTAGAGTGCTTCTTCTATGGCTTTGTATAGAAGGCTAGTTGCATTTTTATATTCCTTGAGCTGGAGATTTTGTTTTATAGCTGGTATACTTTTGGGATTTGGAGCTGTCTTTTAGCTTGTTGGAGTTGATGACGCTTCTTAGGAAGTTGTTTAGTCACTTGTTTTTGGGTTAATGTAAAGGCTTGTTATTGGTTATATATGTTCTCATTTCTCTTCTTGCTCATTTATGGGTTTCTTGCCTTCTTATTGGTAGAATCATCATAGATTTTCTAATCTAGAGTGATCTCATTAGAAGGGTATTCAATCAAGATTACTAGTCTCGCCTAGGTATGTAGGGACTAACGAGATTTCTGCCGGAGTATTCAAGGGCAACTGTATGGTGAGATTCATGAGACACGAGCGGTACTTGTGATGTTGTAGTTTTGACTTCTGAGGCATAGTGCTCTATTGTTGCCATAATAGAAGTGAATACATAACTGTTTTGTCTGCATAATTACAGTAGATTTGTTAGTGCTTGCAATGGTGACCTATTTATGCGAGCCTTACAGTGTACTATAAGCCTATGTTACTCAGACACGCCGACACGTGTCGGCGTGTCTAACACAAAATTTCTAAAATTTGTGGACACCCCGACACGGTCAACGGTGTGTCTTGACCAACATAATGGACACGACATGACACGGAAAAAAAGCCCTCAGATTTTTTTTATAAAGAAAAATAAAATAGAAACAGTCAAATAAAAAAAAACTTGTCAAAAAAGAAATAAATAAGAAAAAGTTGTTGTTTGGTTGAAAACAATACTTGTGCTATGTAGAGTGTAGACACTTTAAGCACGTGAGCCATTACCCTACTATTGAATAAAATAAGAAATACGGTGCCCCACCATATTGAATAAAAAAAGAATCTTATTTGATAGAAGCCCAAATCCATTGATTTCGAAACCCACAAAAATCCATCAAAGGCAAACCCTAATAATTAAAACACCAGAGCGCCGTCGCAAGAGACACCGATGAAGAAGCTGTATCAACTTGCCGACATTGTTTATCAGAGACGAACTCATTCATAGAGAATAGTGCCATGTAAGTTGTCGTCTTGTCGACGCCTCCACCGTGTCAGTGTCGTGTCCAGCAAGGCTGTGTCAGACACGTGTCACGTGTCGTGTCGACCACCGTGTCGTGTCCGACACGCGACACGCCACCTGACCGCCATGTCGGAGTAACACAGCTATAAGCTATAGCTAGGACTGGGTTTTGTTTTTAGCCTAAAACAGCGTGCCTTGTGCGCTCAAGCCCGGGGCTGAGTGAGACGCTAACCAAAACACCTTAGTGTACTACGCAATTTTCATATTTTTCTTCTTGTTCTTTTATTTTTGCCCTTTCCTTGTGATATGTTATCCCGTTTTGAAATCCGTAAAGGGTAGTGTTGCACAAAATTTTATTTTGGAAATACAAATTTGTTTGCAAAAACATCGCTCCTCGTGTTTGAGGCACTCACCTTCTCCTCGGTGCTCCTCACACTTTTTAATACGAAGGTTTTGCTTTGCAACTATTTTTTGGCTGCATTTTCCCCCTTGTTTACATGATGGTTTCAGCATATTCCCTTCAATCACAGTTTTGGCCTTTTGGTTGTTTCTTCAATATAATCTGATTTAAGGATCTTCAGTTTCATTTCCAATGGAGTCAAAAAGTCGCAATTATCTGGCTTTAGAGTGATAGAATGAACTTTGGTTCAAGATGGTAGAATGGAATGGATTAGAACATGATACCTAAGAGGATTGAATTAGAACGTGATGCCAAAGAGAATTTAATTAGAACGTGATACCAAAGAGGAATGGTTTTAGAAGTTAGAACCCCACATGATTACAACGTTGTTTTATACACTTAACTGGAACGGAGTTAGAAGCTTGGGGTAAGAGTAAGGAATGAGATTCCAAGGGGTTGGAATGAACTTATAATCCATCAAGTATACAACTCTATTCTAAAGTACCTTAACCAAACACTAGAATAATTCAACTCCATTCCAAAACACTTAATAAAACACCCTCTACGTAAAATGGCTTAGTTGATTGGATCTTGGGTACAGCCTCTTTTAAAAATGAGGGAATGTCTAGCTTTTGAGAGATTAAAGTAATGTTAACTATTTTATACAGTTTCATGAATCTTGCCTGCTTTATCGAGGCAAGTTCCACCTGATTGTAGGTTTAACTGTTAGCTGATACATGTAGCAGTCATGACTCGTGATAAAAGGCGTTATCAGGAAAAGATATACTCTGTACAACTCATAATTGCAAAGTTCTTTTCATTTTGTCTAATGCGTGCTTGCATGTGTACTAAGATGGATGCTAAGTTGCTAACTATGCAGCTGCAGCCTGAGGCCCTGAGCTAATCTGTGATCTGGGGTGCTTTTTTCAAGTAGAAGGTATGTTCTTGGGATTTCTGCTGTGATTTCATAGCCGCGTTGGCATTGTTCATATATCCTAATTATGGAGCATGAAAATGCACCTTCTTGTTAGAAAATGTGCTCTGCTGTATATTTTGTCACACTTGGATTATGCACGTAAATTTGATATGGGTATTGTTTTCGTGTCAGATTGTTCTGTAAAAATGGAGTCTGCTGGTTTCGGCGTCCATCAACACGAGTTGAAGCTGGAGTCTTGTGCTTGTCTTCTGTTGCTCTCATGGATATTCATTCTCCTTATGTGAAACTGTTTTAATGTGTATTAGCTGAGAATGCTAGTTATAAAATAGATTACTTTTGACATCTGAAAAATTCTTACTGGCTTGTTTGCCTCGGGCATAACTTGTTTTCGACTCCTTTTAATTTACAGTAGGACTGTGGAGGTGGTGGTTTGCTCTCGTGTTTTTCTTGTTATACGGATGCAGCTATGGACACTTCAAAACTGTCATTTAGTACTTCCTCAGTTCCTCTACCTTAATGGGAGGGTTGTCTTCCTGTATTGGAGTGTTTATACTCTATACTCCTTTGTTTTGCTGAGCGCAATTCCTATAAAAATCGCACATACTTATTCTGACCTTTTGAGCTTTTGTTATATCTGTCTTTTCAACTTTGTCCAGTAATCAACTCTTTGTAGTATGATACGCCGGTACGAAGGGACAAGATGTTATCTTCGCTATATTAATTTGTCGAAGTATGGGTGTCGAAAAACAATTCTGCACCAAACAATTAAGTGTTGTGTGTAGTACTTCATAAGCGTATCTCATTTAAGTTCATGAGATATGTTTGTCCTTTTATTGAGAATTAAATTAGTATCGTGATTCGTGATCGATGGCTTGACCGTCAATCTTGGCGAAAGCTGAAAGTGTCGCAAACAAGTCACTGTCAGATTTGTGCATCTAATTTTTTTTTTTTTTTTTGTGCATCTAATTGAAAGTGGTTTTTAAAGAGCCCCTTGGTTTATGGAGGAATAATTTGATCCCAACGTTGTAGCTTCTTATCTTTTAGTCTCATGAGGCAAAGCCTACACCCGTTCCCTCAATTATTGGTGGTGGCCACATAAAATTTGGGTATCAGGCCTCTGTTGTATAGAGACTAGAGTCTGGATAGTAGGGGTTAGCACTTCGCATCGGTCCAAGATTAGACCAAATTGAACTAGATCGAAAATCGAAAATAGGAGACAGGACCTAAATAAATTAGGTCCGGGTTCGGTCTAGACGAATGGTCTAGTTCGGTACATTTTTTCGGTTTGGACTTAATCTTGCTCACCCCTATCAGCTAGAGTCTCATTTAGTTTAAGGAAATTTCCGCTTGTACCCCTCTAATATGAGCTAATTCCACTTGTACCCTTGTTTCTTAGGAGAGTCCACTTGTACCCTTCAAATTTATAGTTATTCTCACTTATACCCCTTAAATATAATAAATGATGAATGTTGAGGATGAAGTGGGGAAGAAGGATAAAAGATGAATGTTGAAGATTAAGTGGAGTTGTATAAAATGAATTTGGAGGAAAAAACGATGTTTGCGGAGAGCAAACGAATATTTCAATTAGCTATTTTTCTTCATATTATTTACGTAGCCCTTACACTAGTAGAAAAAGTGCTATTGACATCGCCCTACTTACATCACTTCTTAATATAAACGATGTAATCTATAATAATAAAGCTGTTAATATCGGTTATAGAAAAAAAATGATGTCATTTATTTAATTTCAGTTATTTACATCAGTTATTAGCATCGGTTATTTAAAAACCGATGTTAATTTATTTACATTACATCGGTTTTCTTAAACCGATGTTAATTTATTTAAGTGGTATTTACATTACATCGTTTTATAACCGATGTCACAAGACTCCATCCTCTACACGCGTAATAGAAAACCGACCATTCAGTTTCCCCCTTCCCATAATTTTCACAGAAAACCCTTTGCTTCCCACAATAACCCACGCA
>VHZZ01002542.1:11160-22020 GCA_009801015.1 Silene noctiflora | reverse complement strand
ACAGCCCCCCTCATTCGTGTACCATCAATCCTCAAATCGTCCTTGTACTTCCGTGTTCCATGCTTTCCCATGTTAGCATATTCACCATACTTGAGSCCATTTTGAAACCTTCGGACATATTTGGGACACATTTCGATTTCATTTTCATTGTATGATAATGCTCCCGCATCACGTCTAATAACTTGTTTTACGCTTATCGACGTATGATTTTGTCTTTGACCTTGTCTTTGATTTGGAATGTTAGTATTCTTGTATGCACAACAAGAGCTCTTTTGCCCTTTTGACGAGAATTTGTGCTTTTTGGAAATTCTCTTTAAAACTTTTCGGAAGAATTCTCTTTTTAAGATTTTAAACCTTATAAATGAATTGCCTGCCAATTTTGAAAATCGACTTTGTATTTATAATTTTCGTTTTCTGCTCTCAAGTTTCGAGGACGAAACTTTTTGAAGGTGGGGTGAATGTAACACCCACGATTTTAAGCAATTTTATCTTAATAGGTAACCTATTAAAACCTTTAATTTAATAATATTCAAATTTAATTCGTATATTATTTATTTAGTCTTATACTTTCAAAATCGTGCTTTAGTTTTATAAAAAAAAAAATACAATTTGGTTTTATTTTAACCCGAAAACCCCTTAACATTCGTAGTATGGTCTTTTTAGTGCATAACCGAGTCACAAATCAAGCGCCTTTGTAATTGGGTGAAAACAAACCTACGGACCATCTTTAAGACAACAAAAACTCATTCTTTTAGGGTTTTCCCTTCCATTTTTCAGAAATTCCTCTTCATCTTCTTCCTTTAGAAAGATGATATTTTCACCATTAAACCTTCAAAACTAAAACCTTAAGATGGATGCCATTTATTCGTTTCTCAACGAAATCCTACTATTTTTGTACCAATCTTATCCTCTCCCTCTCCTCATTCTTTCTATTTATTAAAGATTCCATATTTCCCCTTCCTCAAAAACCCCTATTTTGCCCATATTTTTGATGTAACCCTAAAACACACATAATTTCTTTGTTTCTCATCCAAATTTGACGATTCTTGCGCTCTCGTTCTTCTTGCTCCGTTTCCTTTATCTTGATATGTAGATGCCTCGTTTCTACACCCTTCGCCAAATACCCATTGATGATTGGGCCGCATGTTCAATATACGAAGCGATTTCATGACATTTCTTTAATCCGTCGACAAATAATTGCTCAAACAGTCGTGTCAACCCCTCTGTTGTTATCTACACGTCGATACGGTTGATTTGACAGTAACTAGAGTGCATTTGGAGTTCGGGTCAAAAACCATCTTCATTTTCAGAAACCGTCTTCATTTTCTAAAAAACCGTCTCAAATCTGGTTCGGGATATTTCTAGGAATCCTAAATAATATCTAATTATTTTCAAGATTTCGAAAATATCGTATTTTGACGGAATAAGGAAATTAAATCCTTTCCAAACTCTGAAAAAGCGTAAATCTTCGATGCTGAAAGAGAAACTGCTCCAGGAGAGGACGCACAGCCTGCTGCGCCTCTTCCTGGGCATATTTCCAGCAGTATCCAAATATTTCCGGATTTCTTCTGTATTTTAATCCTTCCAAAACTCTCACCTCGTGATTAGTATAAATACAGGCTTTCGCCTCACATATTTTTCACGCCGAGTGTCCACCCCTTCTCTTCTCTCTTTGCATTCTAAGACCACATGTTATTGCTTTGACGCCTACCTTTTTTGACGAGTAAGCAGGGAAAGACTGTCAAGAAGAATCGCATCAGCAGATGCACCTTTTGGAATAGTCACAGCATCTTCTGCGCCACTTCTAGAGGTACCTTGTCTACTGTTACTCTTCTTCTTCTTCCTCGAGTACTAGCTGTTTCGCCCTTCTCTCTTTTCTTCGTTTTTTCTTCTTTCTTTTGTAAATTCCAGTTTTTTAATTTATTTTATTTTATCCTTTTCGACATAAATCCCTTATAATTCGATATTTGTGGATTTTGTCATTGGTTCGATTTTTCCCGTATCAAATCATTAGAATTCGACTTTTGTATATGTTTTTTGCCTTGTGACGGTCTCATATATATGTAATCTGCATAAGCCGCTTCAATTTCGAGTTTAATATCAACAAATACATTTAAATCAACCAACGAACAATAACAACCCGCGGGTCTGACTTTCACAGTCAGAATCCAACTCGAGAACAAACGCAATAGCTGATGCGCCTCTTTCAGAGGACGCACCATGTGATGCGCCTGTTCTGGGTTAGCTTCTGTCTCTGAACTCGTCTCGTTTCGATGTAGCTTTTCTAATTAGTTTATAATTGACTATTATCCGTATTACCACTGTATATTTCGACATGTTTAATCTTTTATTTTATTTCCTTTATTTTAGGTCCTAAAATCCTTTCGACGTGTTTGTGGCATAGATTTGTTGTTCATTTTTTGTAATTTATTTTCTTTCTTTCATTCGTTTATTCCTTTTCACATGTAATGAATATAAATCTCCACATTGACCTAATTGTATGCTAATTATGTGTTAACCGACTTAGTCTAATTCACATGTTAGGCATAAAATGTTGTTTACCGCATTGCATGCATATAAACTAATAATATTTCGAGTATAAATGACATTCCCTGATCATTACTACAGGCCGCTATCGAGGCAGGCGGGATTTTGTGTTTGAATAAGAGCTTTCTAATACGTACCCTCACCCCTTACTTAGATATCTGTGAACACCAGTGTTTATTGGCATCGCGAGAGTCACTCTAGACATAAAATGCTGAGGGCGGCGAATTTCTTAGTGTTCATGTCACTACTTTGTATCTTGGCATGATACAAAGTATTTGAACGGATCCAATTATCCACAAAAAATTGTGGCGCGACTCCACAAATGCAGGCTTGTTCAAACTATTCACCGGTTTTAATGCTTTTCAAATCGGTAACGGCCCATGACGTGCTTTGTCAACACAAAGTTCCGTGAGAGATGTACCGCCGCCTCAAACTCAAAACGCGCGGGTGCACGCGGCGCGGGTGGCCCATGTCCACAGTTTGGTGACTCAGCTGGGGATGATACACTTAGACTAAGTCTGTTACCTAGGGTAAAACTTGAACAAGGTTAGGGATAGTTTATATAAGACAGTTATTGGTTTTCATTACTCGACCTTCTTAGGTCGTTTTAGTCAGCCTTCCTAGGCTTTTAACCAAACCAATTCGACCAATTGTCCCGTCTCGATGATGCAAATTTCATATTTGTCCCTAGTATATGGATAGCGATTAACGTCAACCACACCACGATGCTCACTCATGTTTGTATCTAGAGCTTTCACTACTCGAGGAAATGGAACTAGGAACCGGCCCTACTTATGTTTGGCGTGGACCTCTCCACAGACCAGGGTTTGATATCTTGGTGTAGCAACCCACCCTTATAAACCAAAACCATCTTAAAAGAATTCAGCATACCGTTATAATGCCTATATAAATGCTTATGCCTTGTATGTTATCACCTTTTTAAACAAAACCATGACGAAATTTTCAAAAATCTTGTAAAAAAAAATCTTTAAAATGTAAATATTTTAATGGCTTAAATACTGAACTAAGTTAAGTCGAAGTCTTTTCCTTTTGAGTCTCCAAGTACAAATCGAGTCAGCACACCTTTGATCACATACAATGATCAATAGGCATCACCTTGTAAAGTCCTTCACTTTAAAAACCATCACTTCCACGACACGAGTCAGTCCTATTTTAAGTCGTCTTTTGTTTTGAGTCTTGGGTAAGTATGTTTCGGTCAGAGCTTGATTCGTCATCGATTTTTATCTCAGTTCAAGATGTCTAGAGACGGTGAAGATCGCGGAAGTGTCAATGGTCAACAAAATCCCGATCCTGGTATGAATGAAATCTTGGCTGCCCTTCTTCGTCTCCAAGCTAGCCAGGATGTTACTTATGCTCTCTTAGAAACCATCAAAAACCGTATTTTCACAGTAAAAACCCGACTTCCTTCTATAGAAGGACCTATACCCCAAGAAACACCAAAGGAAACGCTTGAGCCAAAGAATACTCCAAAAAATGATACTCTTGTATCTACAGAAGATGAAAAGCGTCTTCGTTATCTAGAAGAACAGCTCATGTACCTCAAGGGGTATGACATCTATAGAGAAAATAGTCGGACATATGAGGCAGTGAGCACCCAATTGCCTACTAACTTCAACATGACTGACATTCCAAGGTTCAGAGGAGATGAAAATCCTCTAAATCACATTCGAGCTTTCAAAGACTATATGTCCATCAAGGGCATCAAACCAGAGATGTTTCTAAGGATCTTTCCTTCATATCTCGATATAATCCCTAAGCAATGGTTCTATTCTTTAGATCCTAAGAAGATCGCAACTTGGGATGATGCTGCAATCGAGTTCACCAAGTAATATGCAGATAATGCTGAGATTCAGGTTAATATGCGCACTCTAGAAGTATTAACCCAAAATGAAAAGGAAGGTTTCACCAACTTCCTAAGTAGGTGGAGAAAGACTAGCAAATAGCTTGTCGAACGCCCAGATGAAGCCACTCTTGTGGAAAAGTTCGTGGACAATCTGAAGCCTATCTATGCAAACCACCAAGGTACTAAAACATCAAATCCTTCAAATACTTAACTGTTTTAGGTACGAGAATCGAAGATGAAATTCGCAAAGGACTCTTGTCCAAAACTATGGGACGCGGATATCAAGGCTCAACATCGACTGACAATCGTTCTTACGATTCCAGCAGTAAAAGTGATGAAGTAAACCTCGTGGAACCTTCCTAGAGGACTAACCCACCCAGAAAATTCACTGACATTGGGGATACTTACTCTAATGCACTCAAAAGGCTAATCAAGCAAGGTAGGTTACAACCTATTGGACCTACAACTGACCCAGAAAAGAAGTTAAAATTCTAGGATGGCAATGCCTATTGTGAATACCACAGGGATAAGGGACATGATACAGAAAGTTGCTTTAAGTTAAAGCATATTATCCAAGACATGATTGAAGATGGTTGATTTCCCATCCCCCGCAAGAAAGCCTAATAATACTCAAAATCCTCTTGGAATTTTAGTAATCTCAGGTGAGGAATCCACCTTGGATTGCTCACATCTCATCTCCCCAGTCGAAGATGAAATCACTATAATAAATGAAGAACTATATTCTATCATTGCAACCTACCATTTCTGACTTTATAGCATGGGCAAGAAATGTGAGTAGGCAAGTCGTCGACTTAGAATACATAGTTTCCAAACTTAAGGGATCCCACATTACATCTCGCAAGGAAAAGGCCACGCAAATCGTCACTACCCTCTCTAAGGAATTTCTAATGCCAGAGGTTATCAAAGTAGTCAACAAGCTAGTTTAGAAAATCATTGAATTAGAAGACGAAATCATGCAACTACCAGAGCTCAACACCATTAATGGTGTATGGGCAGATGATGATGAAGATGTCTACCTCGCAGAACATACTCTGGTAAAAACCCTGAACCTTGACGTCGATCACCTCACTCGATCAGGTTGTCGATATCAAAATGTCACTCAAGGGCAAACAAGTAGCACTATTCCTACATGTAATCCTACTCAAGCAGATACGGATGAGACATTGGCTACTGATTTACTAATGAAGCAGTTTCAAAGAACCAAGGCTGATATTTCAGTCTGGCGACTAATATCAAGCTCCTTCCCACATCGCCAAGCTTTACTGCAAGCTTTGGCTAAACTAAATATACCATCTGATTCTACCCCAAATGACGTGGACAACTTAGTCCTCCAGGACTCAGTCAAGCTAAGTAACCTAGTTACTTTCTCAGATGAAGACCTACCTCCATTTGGTGTCAACCATAATCTAGCCCTATATATCACCATCACGTGCCTCAAGAAGAATGTACCTATGACGTTGGTAGATGACGGTTCTGCAGTTAATGTCATACCACTCAAAATCGCGCACAAACTGGGCATAAAAGAATAAGATTGGACTCCAACTAATCAGGGTGTTCATGCATACGACAAGACACATCGTAAAGTAGTAGGCCTCATTGATCTTACTATAACCACATGGCCAGTCGTAAGAAAGGTCAAATTCCAAATAGTGGACATCGAGACATCATTCAACATACTACTAGCTAGGAAGGCCTTGGATCCATGCTTGGAAAGCTGTGACATCCACCCTTCACCAGAAAATCAAGATCCCTTTAGATGGTCAAGTGGTGACAATCGCTTCGTCTCCAATCAAAGAAATCATCAATAAGGTATCCAATAACCAGGTCATCTCTAAACCAATACACGAGTTGGGAGGATTTCAAATCGCCAATCGCATATAGAGCGAACTTGTTCCACTATACTTCAATCCTCACTCTAATCTGGTGGTCAACCACACACTTAAATCTCAGGTATATTTCCCAGGGACGCCTCTGAACCCCATCAGAAAGAATACCTTTGCACCTTTTAAGGAGGGTAATTCTCAAAGGATACCCTTAGGGCTAAGGTACAAACCAAATGTGGATGAATCTTTCGAAATGCTCGCTCAACTTAACGCTCGAAAGTATAAGGGTGCCCAGTTGCGACCATACCACCTTACACTGAATGGGTACTTTGTTAGAGAGGGAGAATATGAATCTTTTCATAATTTTCCCGAACCATGGATACATGAAGGTAAAAGGCTAGATGGGATAGAAGTCTTCCATGAATGTTACTTTATTCCCCATGAAACGGTTCCTACCGTTAAAACCCCTTCAAAACCTTGCCTCGACGGTCAAGCTGCCAGCCTTCTATTTGGAGAAGATCGATTTGTAAGGGCAGCCCAGGACAAGATTATTACCATGATACTACGGGATAACCATTTTGGTCCCACAACTCTAATCAGAGATATAGATCTAGTAAAAAGGCAAACAGGATAGAGAATGTTGATCAAATAGACAGATAATCAAGGAAGACTCTTCAAACTCACCACTGGAAAATGAGAGATGTTTAAAGAAGAACCAGAAGACGATGAGTTCGAGTCTGAGTCTGAGTTAGAATCGGAAATAGAGTCTGAGGCTAAGTCTAGAGAAGTCATCAAAGAGTCTCCTCCTGTTATCAACCCCACCCCCTTTATTTCTCCTAGTTTAACATCATGTAAAAGTAGTTTTGGGCCTATCCCAGCAACTGTCCCTCCTTTGCCACTGACCAATGATCAGTTAGCTTCTTTGTTTCAGTTATTTTCAATTTTTAATATGAATAAATCATATTCTGCTCACTACTTGTGTTATGATTGCAATTCTGTTTGTGACGATACTGAGGATAATCCTGACCCATACTCACTTAACTTACCACCCTATATGATAAAAGAAATTTTAGAAGAGGGGCAGGGGGCACCAGTTATAGAAAACACTGAACCGATTGACGTGGGAAGATACCTCGAACCTAAAGAACTTAGGATATGGACCACCCTAAACTCAGCTGAAGGGCTCTCTTCATTGACCTTCTACACGAGTTCAAAGATGTTTTCGCTTGGTCCTACAAAGACATGCCAGGGATAGACAGGGACACAGAACACCGCATCTCAATTAAGCCAGGTTTCAAACCAGTTAAACAAAAGCTCTGTAGAATGAGGACGGAATGGGGTTTTAAGATCAAAGAAGAGGTAGACAAACAATTCAAAGCCGGGTTCATCAAAGTTTCCGAGTATTCTGAATGGGTGGCCAACATTGTCCCCGTACCCAAAAAGGATGGGAAAATACGGGGTTGTGTTGATTTTAGAGATCTAAACAAGGCTAGTCCAAAAGACGACTTTCCATTACCATATATCGACATATTGGTAGACAATACAGCTGACCATGCATTTCTGTCCTTCATGGATGGATACGCAGGCTACAATCAGATCAAAATGGCTTAAGAGGACATGCATAAAACCGCATTTGTCACGGAATGGGGAACTTATTGTTACACTGTCATACCTTTCGGGTTAATCAACGCTGGTGTAACATATCAACGCATCGCCACTACCTTACTACACGACATGATGCACAAAGAAGTAGAAGTGTATGTTGATGACATGATCGTTAAATCCAAAGATAGGCAGGGTCACATCGCCAATCATCGCAAGTTCTTCCTTAGGCTTCGCATGAGACTCAATCCTCAAAAGTGCGCATTTGGGGTAACATTTGGAAAGTTGCTAGATTACGTCGTAATTCAACGAGAAATAGATATTGATCCATCCAAGATAAAGGCTCTAATCGAAATGTCGTAACCGCAGACAGAAAAAGAAGTTAGAGTTTTTCTAGGAAAGGTATAATAAATAAGCCGTTTTATCTCCAAACTGAACATGATCTGCGAGCCAATATTAAAAAAGCTAAAAAAGAAGGACAACACCATGTGGGACGATGATTGTTAGAAGGCATTTGAAAGAATCAAGGAGATTTTGGCCAAACCACCTGTGCTCATGCCATCGCAGAAAGGCCAACCTTTATCCCTATACCTTACTGTCACAGAAACAGCCATGGGAGCCATGCTCGCTCAAACGGTAGGGAAAGAGGAACGAGCCATCTACTACCTCAACAAGAAATTATTGGGATAAGAGACAAAGTACACATCTCTTGAAAAGACTTGTCATGCTCTTGTGTGAGAAACAAAGAAGCTGCGGCATTACATGCTCTGCCGTTTGGTCAAAGTCTACTCGAAAATGGATCCCATAAAGTACATTTTTGAGAAGCCAGTGCTTAATGGCCAACTAGCAAGGTGGACTCTAATGCTTTCTGAGTTTGACCTCAAGTACGTGCCTCTGAAGGTAATTAAAGGACGGGTAATGGCTGAATTCTTCGTATACAACCTCATATATGATACCCAAATGATAGACACATGGTCATTTTCGGACGAAAATATCTTTCACACCAACACAGAATCATGGGATCTCTACTTAATGGGGCTTCTAATTTAAGAGGATATGAGATCGGAGTGTTACTCATTTCTCCTGAAGGCGAGCATATACCAATTTCAGTCAAACTCGACTTCGAGGTGACTAATAATGCGACAAAATATGAGGCATGCCTCATAGGTTTACAAGCAGCAGTTAGTCTTGGCATCAAAAGGCTTCGAGTCCATAGAGACTCATCCCTCATTATCAACCAGGTCACTGGATCATGGAAAATACGAAGCGAAAATATCGCCCTATATCAATCAAGGGTAGATGAAGTGGCTTAGTTCTTTGATCAAATCACTTACTTAAACCTACCAAGAGAGGAAAACCAATTTGCAGACACTCTTGCGAAACTCGCATCTCTCATTAACATGGCTGACAATATGGTGGATATGCCCTTATCCATCAAAAGACGATCCGAACCAGCCTATATACACCTCCTAACTGATGAAGAGGAAGAAGAGCCTTGGTACCAAGCCATTCTAAATTACAAGCTCAATGCTGAATGTCCACCGAACATGGATAAGAGGGGACGACGAGCTATAATGCTACTAGCCTCCCAATACATCCTGATTCAAGGGGAATTATATAAAAGGAAGCCAGAAGGCATTATCTTGCTTTGCCTCGATCGCTCGAAAGCAAAGAAAGTAATGGAGAAAGTCCATGACGGAGAATGTGGTCCTCACATGAGCGGGCCAATGATGGATAAGAAAATCATGTGTTTGGGATACTACTGGACAACCATGGAAACAAACTGCATCAAATATGTCAGACATTGTCACAATTGCCAAATCTTTGCAAATGTACAACACGTTGCACCCTCCTTGTTATACACGATGACATCACCCTGGCCATTCTCCACTTGGGGAATAGATATAGTCGGGAAAATCACTCCAGCAGGGACGGGAGGCCATTGTTACATTCTAGTGGAAATAGACTACTTCACTAAATGGGTGGAAGCAGCTTCTTATACTGCTCTAACATCCAAGCAAGTGGCTAAGTTCATACAAACCAAAATCATTTGTCGATATGGGTGCCCACATGACATCATCAGTGATAATGGTTCTCATTGCCAAGCTGAAGCTGCACAAGTGCTCACTTAGTACAAAATCCAGCATCATCACTCCTAGCCATACCGACCCCAAACCTGTAATACCCCGTAATATTTTATATTATTATTTTATTTTATTTTATTTGACGCAAAGTATATACGAAGTAAATTATTGTATACGTAAGTTAAGTCATACTGGGTGTGAGACGATGCATTTTGTGCAAAATAAACCTATAGGCCAAGTTATGGGCTTGTGTGAGCAAGTTAAGTTGAGTCGGGGTATATAAACCTAGTTTTTACAAACCAAAACCCTATTTCTCATTTCCATAAACACACACAAAAAAAAAAAAAAAAAAAAAACCCGAAGAGGAGGAAGAGGAGGAAGGGGTCGGCCGAGTGGGACAAAAAGCAAGAGCACGCATTTTTCCGACTTTTTCTCACTTATTTTTCATTCCCGTGTTTGTAAGTGTAACCTTTATCTTCTTTACATTGTTTTTATACAATTTTTACGCAATTTCATAAAAGTTCCTTAACCCTAATTTTATATATTTGATGAGGTGTCGCAACCCTTTCAAAAATAAATTACCCTAGGTACAACAAATGAATGTAGTATTTAGGGGTCGAATCCACAAAGAGTACGGTGGTTGTTAATTAGTTGCGAACTTGCAATGGATTGAATTTTACCTTGGTCGGTCACAAATTATGGGGGTTGATTGTTTGGTGAAAAATGCAGAGTAAAAATATAAATGCAAACAATAAGATAAAAGACATCTAGGGGGTCGGATCGTACATGAAAATCGACATTCAAAATAGTTATTAAACTAGTAATCACAAATAACCATCTAGGCCTAAAGACACCCAGCTTTCACTATTAGCGTCGACCTTAAATCGGGTCCTAACAAGCTTTCACTATGAGTTAAGTC
>VHZZ01002538.1:18504-30199 GCA_009801015.1 Silene noctiflora | reverse complement strand
GCGTTAAATATCTTTAGCTACGTATTTGCAAAAAATATAAAAGTTAGATATTTATAATGTACTCGTCAAGACGAATCAAACAAGATCCCATATGAATATATTTTTACTTACGTATTGAGAGAAAAATGAATTTAAAGGCTCATTTGTGAATAGTGTGCAAAATAGATAAGTGTAGTGTGGAGTTGAATGGAGGGAGTAGAAGATAGAAGTGAGAAAACTCATTAACCAATTTAGGTGGACCAAGACATCAATTCCTGAACGAAATTATTATTTTGAGTGACTGACGACGAGTACACAACATTTCAATGTCAAAAGCACAAAGTGAACAACAATGCAAGAGAACCATGCGTTTGTTGATCTCAACTCAGTTCGTTTGTTGATCTCAACAATGCAAGAGGACCATGAGTCCGCTCTGGAATCGGGCTCACTAAAACTCTACTTCATTGTTTTCACACATAATAGAGAGAGCCTGTTATATTTTGTGTTACCTACCTTCATCACACAGACCATTATCGAAAATAGTAGAAAAGAAAATTAACACTTGTGGACAGATCAAGAAAGAATGATGAGATGAATGAATTGCTACAAAAATGTTGCTCCTAAAGTAGAAAAATAAATTGCAGATAATTCCTGCAATAAATAACCTAATGTACAACTTCCACCCTGCCTATAATTAAAAATGCAGATCTTCAACATCAATCAAGAATCCAAGCTCCTCTTCTGTATGAGCCCTCGTGTAAAGTATTCCCTGAAAGTTTACCACAAGCAAGTCATGCGTCACACAAAATCTCGACTCTTGTGGTCTTCATACATATCCATCACAAAAGATAGAGGGTAAAACTGAAATCACATTAATAGTTCCATTGCATCAAATGCTAGATTTCACAGATCAATCTAAATCATTGTTTACCTTCCAAGTTCACTTTATTAGATAATCCCTGAAAGCCTAAAAATGCTCAAATTCAAAAAAGACCGACTTTATTGATTGCTAGTGACCTACTTCAAAAAAAATGTAAATGTTGTAGATTATACACATTACTTGAGACTCAATTTGCAGAACCATGGATATATATGGCAAAGCAAAATGCTTAATTATATCCGTGGTTTTGTGGAATCGATAATCTAGCTTCTACCTTCATTCAATTCAAAACCACTTGCACAATAAGGTCCTTGCATTTCATATACTTGAAAAATGTTACCACTTAACAGATGTGGAATTTCCGGGGCGTTGCTTTGTGAAACCCGTGCAACCAAATTTATTATTTTCTCAAGAATGGCTTTTGGCAAACAAGAAGCCGCTGATCGCTCCCATTCTGAGGATCAATCACCCTTGCTTCCCACCTAATTTGAGCAGCATGTGTCCGTGCCATCTCTATTGCTCCAACATTATCAGAAAGGACGACCCAACCCTAGAATTAAATACATGGGTTGTAAAAAATACAATGTGTGTCACATAAAATAAGTTCTCACAAGTGTCAATATGTGAATTTGTCAAAAAATTAGACCAACAAAGATAAACTTATAGCTATAGTTCAAACTGTTGCCATTAACTGAACTGTTGCCATTAACTAAGTATTATATTTTGAATTTGGTCCTTTCAAATTTCTATATTCTGCTACAAAAGAAGATAAAGACATAAAAGGAAAAGGATAAGAAGGAAAGTAAACAAAAAAGAGAAATAAAAAAGCATATGGAAAAAGCACTATAATAAGAATATATGGCAAGTGCCTTAACAGAACCAAAAGCAAAGACTCTTTTGGTCTGTAAATCTTACCTCTGGCCTTAGAATTCTATCCATCTCCAAAAATAAATCCATCATTCTACATTTCTCTGAACTGAGATGAGAAAGAAGCCCATTGGCATGAAGCATGTCATAAGTCCGAGGATAAGTGGGAAAAGGTTCACACCTGCAATTAGAAACATGGCAACTATGAGGATTTTCCCTTTTTACAGAATGAAAGTGAAACGTGTCTAAAAGAGTCCCGTCTAACTATGGTATACAATCCAGGAATCCAGGATACCATAAGCCCGTAACACCAATAAAAACACTAGTAATTCAATTCTGCAACAAAACTGGATGGACAAGAAATGAACTTCAGGATCTTCTTACTTTAGACTTAGGCTATTATGTCTATGTTCAATCAAGAGTAGGCAATGCAACCACCTATTTGATAAATATATCACATGAAGTTTTAATCTGAACTTATGAAGACTGCATGTACACTGGTCTCATGCATAGTTACTTACAAGTTACAATGACTCTCTCACACACATACTCAGTGAAGGAAAACAGATGTTAAGGAAAAATTACACTTTCTTTGGCATGAAACCTTACCAGTCATGAAGAACACCAGCAAAACCTTGATCTAGTATCAGGGGAAGCGTGTTGCCAGTCCCGACAGGAACTACATTCATAACCCACGTTGATTTCTTTCCCTCCAACAATGCGGCATTAAAACCACCATAATGAGCATTCATGTCCATAACATTGCGTACCATGTTATATGGAGGCAATGGATCTTCATCACCTGGCCGTTTTGGATGGTCAGAAAATATCAACGGAGTAAGCAATGACCAATAATTTCTAATCGCTGATTTCCAATTATCCCTATCTTCATAAAAGTCCCAAGATTGAATACCTGGAGAATAAAAAATGAAAAGGATAAGCAACAAAGCCGCCAGCTCTGCCTTACAGCTATATAGAAATCCATGTGACACAATAAGGAAAAACTAAAAAACACCGAAACAATACTTTCCATGAAGTTCAAGCTCATGAGAGGTAAGCCGAGAGCTATTTGACCTATTGTGAATAGAAATCCATCTTTTATTATTCGCTCCAGTGATGCAGCTGACAAGGGGGCGATAATATGGTTTGCTTTCATTCTCATCCTGACAAAGAGGCAGTCCCTTCTTCCTATAACACAAGAAAATAAGACTGAAACCTTTACATAAATACTGAGTACTCTGTATCATCAATTTATCGTGCACAATGATAAGTGAAGGAGTTTATGTCACAGTATGAAGGACTAATTCAAATAAATCAAAATTAACAAAGTAATCCGCAATCAATAAAGGTTTCTGAAGCTATTTTTCTTACCTAGCTGCATAGCAATTTGCATCAGCAGTCTTCTGCCATATAAGAGTTTCATCTTGTTGATCAAGAAGACTCCAGCAAATTTTTTGCGTAAAATCTTCAACTGGTGTCAACATGTTCCCTTTCTTTGTTGCCAACAAGCTCCCTTCAGGCTTGATCATAGGAGAAGTAAGCACAAAGTAACCTCCAGGCTTGAGTACTCGATCGACTTCAATAATAAACATCCCATCTGTATCAGAAAGCCATTGTTGCAACTTACGTTAAAAAAAATGTAATAGTTCGGGAGAGCATTTAACCAAGGTCAAATTTCCAATATACCGAGTGCATTTTATGCAAACAAGTCAAAAGTTATACGTAGTACACAATTTTTTTTCCATCTAGCACTGTTTTTTAAATATCTCAATAGCCCATACGAATATACTTATGGAGTATGTATCATACAAAAAGGAACCTCTTCGAGTCATAAAGGGATATGTGGCGAAAAACTTAACATCTGAATTCTTTTCTTATCGTAAGGGCAACCTGGAGTGGGGTCCCTGCTAGGTGATAGTTTTGTTGATATAAAAATTCACCTAATTTTCTACTAGCTACATAAGAGTGCGATATTAATGGGAGAGATTTTAAGGGGAACCCCCATGCACATTCACTCTCTTCTTCCCTCCCCTCCTAAGATCCTATTCAAATAATCCTAAATATATTAACAGCCATGCAATTTCTGATTCAAACATGTCTGATGTACTAACCGAACAGCAGAATTATGCCACCCGGTTAATAAACTCACATGTATCCAATTAGTACATTAATAAATAAGAAAGCTATATGAGACTTCATTTATTTTTATTTAAGATCAACAGAAAGCAATGATCAAGAGACTAGTCAAAACCCTTCACATCTTTCAAAACTTGAGCCTCATGACAGAGCACAGATACTGAATAACTACAAGTAAGACCTCTTTTAAGCGGTTTTTTCCCCTCACAACAGGTTTAATATATAGAGGAAACTCCCCATTTCCCTCAAAGTGGAATAAGGTGAACAAATACGATACAATCATTTGTGCAGTGTGATCAAATTACCTTTTCCATCCCAGTCAATACCACATTGAGCACAATGAATCATGTCAAAAGACAACGCTGGGTATGGAAGTTGCCTGGAAATAAAATTGCCGATCATGGCAGGTAAACCTCTTTCCAGGGCCAACTGAGCCTGGCCACCTGTCAATTCAAACGCCGCAATACAAACAGGCATCACTTTTAGTGAGACTAAATGTGCTCCGAAACTTCCAAACCCACAGCCAATGTCGAGCATAGTTGTTACCTGTAATTGCCATAGAAGCATATCAGCTCATTCAGCAGTATATTTAAAAATTTCTGCACAGTTCTTGATAGAATTGAAGGGAAGCAGTCAAGCAGCAAAAAGCTTACACCAGCTTGAGGGAAGTCAAGATCACTGCCCAGACCGATCATTTCAGCAAGTTGGCGAGAATAATCTTTAACGCCATCAAAGATCAGCCCATCATCATTGTGGAAAGCAATTTGGTTCTCTTCTAGTAACATCATCCTAGTAAAATTCATCCATTTAAAACAAATTTACAGCATGAAAAGAAGAGAGAATAATTTAAGTGGCGTATTCAAATGATTGAGAAGTGCATCCAATAGTTCCAAAAAAAGAGGTATACCTCTTTGTCATGCTTCCAGAAGAAAGGAATTGGTCTTTAGTGATCTTGACATTTCCACTCCAAATCACGTCTCGACCAGCAGGCCACCTTAAGGGAATCTTATACTCCTTAGGAGGTCGAACCAAACAACGTTCTTCATCTCTCGACAATTCACAATGACGATCAAAGTCTTCGCCATCTTTAAACCCCGCTAACAAGTTTGCAGTCACATTATAACATGGCACATAATTCTCGCTCTCCTTTCCACAAAGGGGCAATTCCTTTTGCCTAGGATTAGCCCCTGAGTTAAGAAACCTAAGGTCGAAATAATCGACCACGGCCTGCTCCTTCAACTTCCTATAATTGGTAAAAACCTCGGGCAAGCGAGGGTCGGCTAAGGAATCAAAATCGGTAGAGGGTGATGACGATGAGGACCTTAAAAGAGCAACTAATGCAAAGATACTAAGGAGGCAGAAAAGGAACCAATTATGCCGTATTTTATGGCCGAAAATTAGTGACAATTTATTAAACCAGTAGCTTCTCATGACCAATTTGTACCACTCCCTTTCCTTCAACAGTTCATCTGAAACTATCGAATTCCTAACAAAACCCTATAATTAAGTAATCAATTAAATTATCCCAAATCTCCAAGAATTGCGAAAATCATATCACTCTCAAGAGTTAACACCAAAAATGTCAAGCTGCTGCAATCTGACAAAAATATATATATAATATAATTACACAAACAATCAAGACAATAATTGAGTTAAAAAAAAATAGAAAAAATGGCGCGTACCTAAGAAATGAAGGAATGAAGGAATGATTTGGGTTTTAGGGTTAACGATAAGAAATAGCGATCTCCGAATAATAGGATCCAAATTTTGATGAATTTAGTGTCAATGTTGAAATGGGCAACAACAAACAAACAAACAAAATAACTAACTAAATTAATTAATATTAAAATTAAAAAATACAAAAGATAAAAGACAGAGATACAGAGATACAGAAAGAAACAAGAATGTATTCAGAGAAATGACAGTAGAGTGAAATTCGGGAAATTCAGTTGTTTTTCTGTTTTCTTTTTCTTTTTTATTTTCCAAATTCTGTGTTTTGTTTTTTTTTTTTTTGTTGTTGTTGTTGTTAAGTGTGACTCCGTGAGTGTGGAGATCTAGTGATGATGAGAGACGGAGAATGAGGTTGTTAAATTGTTTATTTTTGTTTTTGTAAAGGTCGTTAAATAGTTAATGTTGCCATCATGAAAGATTGAAAGGAGGTTGGTGGTGTAAATGTCATCTTTCTTGGTCACCTATCATTTCATTTTATATTTACTACACTACTGTTTTAGCTTTTGCATTTTTGATTTTGTGTCTCCAAATTTGTTTCATTTTGGAAATTTAGGAGGGAGATGATAGAGGTTCACCCCAATTATAAAGGTTTTCTAAACGGGTTAATCACACGGCTGCACGTGAGAATGAGGAAAAAAATTCCCTTTTTTTGCTTTGGAGGGATGATCTACCGTAATGAAGGGAAATTTTGGGTTAAAATGCGAAAGTTGGAGGGAATTTGTTAAAAAATATCAATTACTCTATTTCCTATCTCAATAATATTAGCATGGAGTTTATTGTCGTAGTACATTTTTTTACTCATTATAGTACATTTTGTACCAAACTTTTCATTTGTTTACCCTAACTAAAAATCATCAAACCTAATTTTCTCTTCTCTCTATTGTTGAATCCTTAACCTCCTTAAAAAGTACACAAATTCTTCAATGATGAACGATTATTCGAGTAAAGCGCAGATACTTAATTCATTATTATCATTCAATGAAGGTTACAAATTCCCTAAATCCTCTTCAATCAAAATTAATAAAATAAACATTGCATTCATTGTTAAAGTTTATCGTATCTTTAGGGGATTCGATCTATTTGTCATGGATGTGGAATAAGGAGATGAGTATTCTGCAGACTTTCACCCAATTAATTAGATTGTCGTCATTAATATCAATCTTCCAATCAGAATTACTCCAATAAGTAATAGTAAAACCATAACACCCCTTCTTACCCGGCCAAGGTAATCGGGAGATGTCACCATCTAAGTTACCCGAGACAGTGACAGAATTACAATTAAGAAACACTTTATATAAATGACATATTTAGTGAATTACATACATGATTAATGAATAACAAGTGTGATCTATACGTTAGACAACTCAACTACAAGCTACACCGTCTAGCTATCATCTAATTAGGCAACTCAACTCCGAGGTTCGAAACTCGTCCCGTCTCCCGCGTAATACCAAGACTCAGCCTGTATACAAACTGCTCCTCATATGATCTGAAATATCATATGGATCAACACAGGCTACCTCGGAAAAAAGGTGACAATTAAACACAACCAACACACGTCAGTTTCAACAATATAAATACTAGACATGACACAAATGTATAAATATGCAATACAACATAAAATGCATGAGACCCGATGCTATATCCATGACGGTTACACGATCACTCCACCGATACCAAGGACACACCCACGGTACCACAACCGGTGACGGTACCGCAGCACCGCCCACCAAACAGCCGGACCACGGGCCGTAAAACAATTACTCGGGACACACCTGCGGTACCGAGTTCGGGGCCTAACCGAACCCCTGTCGGACGTCATGACACCACACGGGCCCCTCCGTACTCAAGTCATTAACGTGCACGTCCCTCATGGAGTGGGAAGCTCCAAAAGGCGACCCAAGTGTAAGACGGTCTCCCAACCACCCTACGTCTCCTCAACAACACCCACATCTCCACCGTATCCTCTCATATATATGATAATCACCATGACTATGATATACAACATAACATGCCAATATACTACTTCTCTTGAGACTCATTGTCAACCATGTCATGAACATCAATTCCTCAAATATTCCAATTACGTACTCAATACCATGCTATAATGCATTTTCGACACTACATGAGATTCACAACAATCTCCAAATATTACAATATGATGTAATACGACTCATACCATACGAACAATAACACACCAACAAGTATTCACATTATCAAAACCGAGTAGGATACGCCTACCTTTTAGCATACTCCAAAGCAGATCCGAGACAAGCACGATCTCGCCTCATAAAACCGTCTCATCCTACATGAACCATGTAATAACTATCACAATATGTCCTATACCATTATACAACACAAAACCCCTTATTACCACCCATTAATAACCCATATTACTTATATTAATTACTAGTTAATTACCCAAAACTTAGGGTTGATAAAAGAAAGAGGAAAGGTAGATCTCGACTTACAAGGTGAAAGGAAGGAGGAGAAAGGTATATAATCTTCTAATCCAAGCTTAGCATCCTTGGAGAGGTGTTTAAGAGGGGTTTAGAGAGAAGGGGAGGATTTGGAGTGTTAGAGAAAAGGAAAGAAATGAATTAGGGTTAAGCGGAGTAGGAGTCACGAGTTGATTATAACGCGGTCTGACACAGTACACTCGGTTGTGTGCCAAACCACTTAGCCAAGTGTCACTCACTCGGTCGAGTACTACCTATACTCGGCCGAGTGGCACCTACTCGATCCACTTCCACTTCCAATCGGTCCACTACAACCTCCACTCGGTCTACTACAACCTCCACTCGGTCTAGTCTAGGTCTTACTTGGTCTAGTGTACAGCCATCTCTTACTCCTGATCGAGTAGCCTCCCGTCGAGTCTGAGGGTCCTCTCACACATCCTGAGGTTCCTTTAAAAACCTCAAAAGGTCCAGGTATATCAAAAACAGAGAGCTCTAGCAATAATTGGTTAGATATTTCTCCGAGATCACATTGTCGGCCGATGAAGCCCTCGCCCATCCTCAGACTTAGACCAAAGTGTCCAGATGTGGATTAAAGAGTCGTCGGCTGAAACCGACCACTCTCCTGGTTTGTCATGACTCATTTATGGTGTTGTATTCCTATGGTGGTTGTGAAGTGTAATATCCGTCATTTTGATAAGTTAAGTAGAGCGGAATAGTCCTTTATAGTCTTTTATGCGTGGCGTATTTAGTACATGTATGAGTTAAGTCGATCGACTCGTATTGTTAGTCGATCAAATAAATAGGAGTTTGGCAAAGTTTGGATTTTGACGCAAGGAAGAGTTTAGTCGATCGACTGACTTTCTTGGTCAATCGACTAAGTTCAATCAGATGGAGTTTTACGCAAGATTCCAATTTTAACCCTAAACCTATATAAACCCCATCCCATCATCATTATACAATTTTGCCAGTTAAAACAACACAAACACACCTATACATACACACCTCTTGCCGAGAGAGAGAAGAAGGGGAAGGAGCTCGAGTAGTTCGTAGTTCGGTCTTACAAATTCTTTCTAATAATCGAAAAGGAGCGGTTCTAAGTGATTGCTTGTATCGTTATTGCGGAGAGACTTCTGTAAAGGTAGGGATATCCTATCGCCTCTTTTATGTGGTGTTGTTTATACAAAAACGATTGCGAATTGTGTATAGATGCGAGTTGTTGCAAGTAGTGGTTCGTGTGATCTTTTGGTCGATTGACTGCCCCATTTGGTCGATCGACTAGAACGACAGTACAACGAGCATATTATGTTGTCCGTATATTGTTTACACTGTGAACTATCGATGTTTCATGTATGTATATATTCTATTGCTATGATTATGAGGCGCGGTGATTAGGGAGATGCGTCAGTGTATTGTGTTATAAGGCACGGTGACCAGGGAGATGTGCCATGGCGTTAAGTTGTGTTTTATTGAGACGGTACGGTGACCAAGGAGTTGTCCCATGGTAATATGAGCATTGTGACCAGGGAGTTGTGCCATATTGTATGTTGTGGTGGACGGTTGTCCTTTAAAAGACATGGACCGTACGCCTTTCGGTTTAAGTACGTGAGTTTGTCTGTGTGTAACACCCGGATTATCCGGCCAAGATAATCGAAGCGTTACCATCTCGGTTTTCCGAGATAGTGATTCCAAAACTCCAATCAAAGAACATTTTATTAAAAAGTAATGTTTAATGATTACATACATATAAATAAATAACAAGTGGATCCTACAAATACAGTTTAAATAACAACTATGTCATCTACTCGACTCCAAGTCCGAGGCTCGTCCTGTCTCCCACGTGACACCGAATTAACTTGTACATAACCTACTCCCCATATGATCGGAAATATCATATGGATTGACACAGACCACCCTGGAAATAGGTGAGAATTAACACACAACCATAAACGGTCAGTTTCGATAATATAAACATATAAGACACGATATATGAAATATGATTATGCAATACGACCATGAAATGCATGTGACACAACCTCCAACCACACCACACCGGTACCGGGACACACCCAGACGTACCCACACCGGTGACGGCACCGCAGCACCGCCCACCAAAACAACCCGGACCACAGCCTCTAAAAAGGTACTCCGGACACACCGGTGGTACCGGACCCGAGAGCGACTCGGATTCCCTGCTAGACGACGTGACTCAACCCGGACCGCAACCATTAATGTGCACATCAATCTTGGAGTGTGAAGCTCTAAGAGGCGACTCAAGCGGAAAACGGTCTCCCAACCGCCTTCCGTCTCCACAATAATCGCAACACCACCACCAATCTCAATTAAGGACATAAGACACATGAATGCAATTATAAACACAATACCGAATACAACCCTTTATTCGACATATTATCAACATACCATGATGTAACCATGTATCCAAGAGTCTCAACTCTCAAGTCAACACAACCAATACCATGTGATTATGAAATTCCGACTCATACTTGAACTCAACATCAACCTCATTTACCATGTGAATGCAAGACTACTAATATCATAGAATCTAATGATAAATGCATACAAAAATCACATATAACACCGAAACCGAGTAGGATTAACCTACCTTTTAGCATTCTTCATAAGCAGTCCAAACAACAACCAAGGTCCGTCTCATAAAACCGTTTCATCCTACAATACCACATAATAACTATCACAAATCGTCCTACACTATAATAAAACTCAAAATCCCTTATTGTTACTCATTAATTACCCTCACACTAACAACAATTACTAATTAAACAACTTTATTGGAAATCCTCAAAATCTAGGGTTCATAGGACTAGAAAATGGTAGATCTTACTTACATATGTGGAAGGATGGATAAGTAGGTGAGTAATCCCTTAAAGCAAGCTTGAATCCCATATGAATGAGTTTAAGAGGGTTTTAGAGAGATAAGGAAGAAGATAGGAAATGAATTAGGGGTATGAGACGAAATGTCTTTTATCGGTACTGACAGTGTCACTCGGTCGAGTGACTCAGTCCACTCGGCCGAGTGCCACCTACTCGGTCGAGTACACTCTGTACTCGGCCGAGTCAACACTACTCGGTCGAGTAGACGCTTTAGTTGGCCGAGTCAACCTTACTCGGTCCATTGCCAGCTTACTCGGTCCACTCTAGCCTTTACTCGGTCTAGTCTAAGCTCCACTTGGTCTAGTGTAAGGTCCAATCTTACTCCATATGACTCTCACTGTAACACCCCTATACACCAAGGTGCCTTACCAAGGCCACCTTAGGCATATAAGTGCTACCATCTCGGTTACCAGAGGCATTGAATATAAAATAGACCATCAGGAAACATACTTTAATAAATAAGTTAAACTGTTTACAAAGCCATAGCCAAAACTGTCTAACAAAAATACAACCGTCTCAAAGGTCTCACAACTAAGTTAAAAAAACTCGGAACACATCGGAAGACTCTTCTAATCATCGTGTGGTGACTCGACCAAGCTATCCCTCGTTCATCAACTCATACCTACTCAATAACTGCTCACCATCCCAGAATGGATCGCCACAGTTTTTAAAATAATTAAACGGGGTCAGTTACTGCATACATAAATCATGATACAAAAGGTACAACACTCCAACC
>VHZZ01002537.1:78708-95729 GCA_009801015.1 Silene noctiflora | reverse complement strand
AGTGGGTGGATGAATGTGTTTTTTACTTTTAATCTCAACCATTCATTCTTTTAAGATCTAAAGGCTAGGATGGGGACTCAAGGACTCAACTTATAGAGTAGGACTTACATGATCTCTTTTCTCTTTCTCTCTTTCTCTCTCTCTCTCTCTCTCTCTCTATATATATATATATATATATATATATAAAACAAAAAAAAAATGAAAAAAAAAAAAAAATGAAAAACAATACAAAAAACATGTTTAATTTTGCATTTAGGTCGAGTCGAAACGGGTAGATTTCAATGATGACATTGCATTACATTATGTCTCTAAGCCTAAGCCTTGCTTATTTTGCACTTCTATTAGTATAGCCAATGCATAATCTACGAGTTTTTGTTTGATTTTTTGCTGAACAAATAAACTTGACTTAATATCGGCAACCTACTAAAACATTCTAAGATATAAAGCTTCCATAAACTGATGACATTAATGATCAGTTTCATCTAGGATGTGAGTAATACTCCTTATAAGGCATGTAACATCAAATTGCATAAGCATGATATCCATCTCTTAGTACCTGTATGCATTCGGTTTGTAGTGGTGACACATGTGGAGAGGGAAATTTATCCTTTTATTTTTACCCATGAACTTCACATGCCAAATTGACCTGTTTTGACCCATTTATAAGTACAATCCTAAACTTAGTCTACCATTGTCAAGCTAGTCTGGTTGTTAATTATGGGTATGTTATTTTTATCAATTTGGTAATCTGTCTTAACTCAAGAAGAAGGGTGAAATGAGGAGAAAAAAAAAGAAAAAAAGGGAATCGAAAAAGAAGAAAAAGAGAAAAGAATTGGATTTTTTTTTTAAAAAAAAAAACAAAGAAAAAAAAAGTGGAAAATTTTTTGTTGGAATTTTACTCCCATGTATGTCATTATATTTTATGGGGAGTCGTGTTTTTGATGGTGTGAGTGAGTTGTATGCCGCATTGGCATTGGTTTTATTTACTAAGATTGGGATGTTAAGCGGAATGCTTTATTATTTGGTTACGGTTTTACTAGCTTGGCTTTACCTCCACATATCCAAATCTACCTTGCCACTTCTTACCCAATTACCTCACCTCGCACTATATGTAAGTCCTCGGCATGTGTCTTGGCCCTGATTGGTTGAAATGCATATGTACGGTCATTAGTGGTCGGTCTCATGTTAGATTGCATGCATGTTCTTTCGTAGTTAGGTAGGCGTCTTTGTTTCCTTCTATCTTACAAAATGCTTACCATGTTCTTCAAATTGTGTGATGAGCGATCCGTGAGAGTCCGATATATACGAGTCTAGCAAGGTCGACAGTTCGACATCTCTAAAAACATTGATTTAACTCGTTTGCATTTGACTGTTACTATAAGTGTTGATTTGTTGCATTAAATGGTTTGGGCATTACACCTTGTACCTAGCTCTGAGAATGAAACTCGTTCCATTTAGTTCCCTTCACGTTTCATGTTGTTTGATTGCTTGGGGACAAGCAAGGATTTGGGTTTGGGAGGTTTGATGCGTGCATATTTTATACACTTTTCGTATCGTTTTGGCACACATTTATGCTCCTATTTAGCAACGACTAACTACTATTTCCTTTCTTTTCGGACTACTTTGGGTTGTCTTGTATTTAATGCAGGTGTCGACTCAAGTGTGTGAAAGCGAGCCAAAACCTGACTTTAGGAGTGTGCGTTTGTCATTGGTGGGAGCTGAGCTTAGAAGTCGTTGCCTCGGGATGCGTGTGGACAAGAATGAAGAGCTGAAGCGCTGCTGACCTGCTGTTTTAGTTAATCGACTAACACTGTTTGTCAATCGACTTGTTTGCCAGTTGAGTTAGTCGATCGACAGACACTGTCGGTCGATCGACTAACTTATTATGTCAGACGATTTGTTTTATTTATTCGGCCTAATTAGTTGAGGCCTGTTTCGTTTCCTCTTATTATTTAAGAGTAAAGACAATTAGTTTTAGGGATCATCTTTCATTCTGCAAAAACTCTCTTTTACGTTTCTTTGCTCTAGCTTTTGGATATAAAACTTGTAATTCTTTCCTTTACTAGGTAATTCAATCAACCCTTGTTCTTAATTTTAATTATTTCTCTTTATCCCTCTTTTTCTCCTTCCTCTTTATTTCTTTTATCTTATGTTTATTTGTTATTCTTGTATTCTCATTATGTTTAATCTATTTATCGCTATCGTTGTTAATTTCGCTAGTTTTATTATGCATAGCTAAATTTCTTATGCTAGGATTTAGGGGAACCACGGTTATATGACGGTATTTTGTTAGGTTATTAAATGTGGTGTATTTATTGCTTTGAATTGTTATCGTAGCATTGTATTGTGGTTGATTGGTTAAATGCATGTGATCAATTAATTGTTTTGTTAAACCTTGACCTAGATCGAAAGATTGGTATAGGGTAAAGACTTGTCGCGAACAATAGAACATCCTAATTAGAGCGAGAGCTATATTAGTATTCTAGGGCGAATAATGGACCGAGAGGACCTGTTCATTACCTTTCAGACCGTACTTACACCGACCGTTTGACCTATATTCTTGACTGTTTTTGACCGTGGTGAACCGACAATCCTAGCTATTTTTCTCCATATTATTTCTTTTAGATTTATTTCTAATTTGTTTGCTCTTCTTTTTGCTGCTTTTAGTTTAGTAACACAACAAACAAAAACCCCAAATTTTGTGACTGAGACGGACTTAGATTAGCAAATAGAACACAATTGTCTCCCTGTGGATACGATCCCGACTTCCCTAGCTATATTAGTTAGAGACCAGTTGGTTTATTTTTGATTAGGTGTGCGATTAGCCTGTCAATAATTTTTAAGTATAAATATATTAATATGAATAATTTAATAAAGTTATTGATTTATCTTTGAAAAATTCATACCAAGCAGAAAGGTACACACAAACACAACTTATCTTGATTCATTCGGTCGGATTTTCAAGTCGTTAAGATTTTGACAGGTCTAGACAAAGGTGCTCGTGGACTCAATTTGTTTCTCAGGTTGATTTTGACCTACCCGCTGGCGCCGACCCACCTCTAGCTTGGGTCGGGTTTGGCCTGGCATGACCTTCGTTTTAATACCCGACCTGCTAGGCCCACAGAAAGAAAAAAGAGTTATTTTCGATTAACCTGGCCCTCATACGGGCCACGAGATGAAGAGGATGGGCTTCCCTGACCCAACTCGCTCCCTATCGTGGATTGGTCTCAGCCCTTGGTCAGGGAGGCTGCAGACTGACGCCCATTGTCCAACTCGATCTATAGGCGATTAGGCAAAACTCTATTCCGAATTTTCGACCGCTCAATGACTCACACTCTTAGGAAGTTAGGCATAGCCAACAACAAAATAGAAAAATAAAAATAAAAAAAGGAAAGCCGTCTCTTGTCCGGGTTCACATTTATCTGAGTGTGTTGCAGTGGCAGTTACTCAACTTGGTACGGAGTTGGAATACCCAGTACCGAGTACCAGTACCCTCTCCCTTTATCAATTATTTCCGCAGATTAATCTACCCACCCCCCTCTTTTGGTGTTCCCTCGAATCATGCCTCAGAATCTAAATTAGATTAGATTAGATTAAATTAGATAATTTGATAGAATCTAGGGTATTAGATTAAAAAAAAAAAACGAGAGAAGATGGGGAATGTAAATGGTAGAGAAGACGGAATCCCTGGTGTTGAAGATGATGAAGATGATGTCGATATCGAAACCGATGCCGATATTGATGCCGCTACTGCTGCTGGTGTTGGTGCTCCTGCTCCTCCGCCTCCGCCGTTGCCTATGGCTCTCTCTCCCACTGCTCTCCATTCTCCTCTCTTATTTACTCCTCAGGTGAAACCCACTCTTTTAATCATCCACTACTTTTATAACTTCGCGGGCTACTCCTCGTATTACCAATTGGTTTTACTATAGAACCTCGGGATTACCCCGTATTATGTGTGCCCGTAATACCCGAGATCTAGTGATCTACTACTTCCTTCTTCTATTTCTGGTGTTTCTATTTTCGGAATAAATAGATATTTTTGTTGTAGGTTAAATGAATTTACGCATTTTTGTTTGAACGACTCGGGTTAGGTGACCTTTTTTCATGTCCTTGGGATAAGGCTCTATGATTTTGGACCTTCCTACAATAATGCCTAAGTTACCCCGATTTTGCTGCTAGACAGGGTCTTGGAGTGTTGGATATGGCTATATTGTGGCAAGTTTTCGCCTTTTGGGCTAAAATCAAGTGTCGAGTTGTTGTGTCGTGTTGGACATGCAACCAAATTCAAGTAACATAGTGTAATGGTGGATTGGTGGGTGTTCTTTGATGTTTCTGCTTAATTACTAATTACATTGGAGTAAATCATATGCAAGATCTCTACTTTAGAGCTACCACAAACTGTTTTACTTATGATTGTTTGTTCTTTGCTTTTATGTAGCTCCCTGTGGCTCCAATACAGAAACCGGATGAGCTGCATATCCTAAATCCGTCGTGGATGCCTCTTACATGGCCACAAGATGAATTGAGTTGTGAACAAGGTATTCCAACGATGATAACGTGGACTCATGGTGCCAAGGAAGTGGCTGTGGAGGGTTCATGGGACAATTGGAAGTCAAGGTTTTGTGCTCTCCTTGTTGACTAAACCTTGACCTTATAGCCAAGGGCTGCAATTATTACTTTTTGCCTACAGTTATAATTCACAATTGATGCAATTCTTTTCTCTACAGAAAACCTCTTCAGAGATCAGGGAAGGACTTCACGCTAATGAAGGTGCTCTCTTCAGGAGTTTACCAGTATAGGTTTATTGTCGACGGAATGTGGAGATATGCTCCTGATTTGCCGTGCTCCCAGGATGATTCTGGAAATTATTACAATGTTCTGGATCTGCAGGTAAATTCTTGTTCACTTTTCTGTTTACTCAATGGCCTTGATTACAATTGATCGGCATGCAAATGACGCTGCAAATCTTGGATATATACATTGTCTCAAGCTGCATTTAGGAAAGACATGCGACTAATTAGTTGCTCTTGATGAGTGTGATATCTGTGACTAATTTCTCATCGACCCCTCATCATCTCCCTTATAAATTAAGTACGGAGTACTTGATTGTTTGTATTTGACACCTGCTCCCTTTACCACCGTTCAGCATTTTTCAGTTGGTCTCCGCTTCTGGTTAATCAATATTTTTATTTATACTCTTTGAAGCATGTGTAAACAATTGAGTTTGTCTAGTGCCCTCTCATGGTTTCCAGTTTCCACCAAGTTTTTATTTTATTTTATTTTATTTAGTGCACAAGAATTGACAAGCTAAGAAGTTTGGAAACCTAAACATCACATATTTCAGGCAGCTATTGAATGGAGTACATTCTTCCAAGAAGATCAACCGAACTCATATGTTGAGTAATTGTAAGAAGTAACCCTAGATACAATGCTCTAAGTATTGCATATGTTACACATTGTTCATCTAAACTTCTAATCTGGAAATCGTTTCCTGAAGATACCTCTTGTTGCCCAACAAACTTCAACTAAATCTGCCTGTGAGGATCGGTGAGCCAAAGACGATAGTGATTTCCATTATTTGTTAGATTCCTCCTTAAAGGCATATCATATTCCTTGCAAATATGCCATCGTTTCTTTAGGATGCTTTTGCGAATCTTGTTCACTGTAGTGATGGTAGGGATGTGAAAATGTGAAATAGGAGGAATATATCAATGAAGAAAAGAATAATAGATGGCTGTCCTGTTTATTGTAGGCTTGCTTGTACAAGTGTCAGTATGCGTGATTAATGGAGTTGCTTTTACTCTTGTTCCCTTATTTAGATTTTAGACGCGATTTGGGGTGGTACTGAGTTTTTTAAATGCAGGAATATGTTCCCGAAGATACAGAGAGTATATCTGGATTTGAGGCACCATTATCTCCAGATTATAGCTACAACAATGTGGAACTTAGCCTGGAAGATTTAGGCAAGGAGCCACCCATTGTTCCTCCACACCTTAGCATGACTTTACTCAATGTGCCTTCTCCGCCACCGCCTCTGACAAGACCTCAGCATGTAGTCCTTAACCATCTTTACATGCACAAGGGGAAGAGTGGTCCAGCTGTCGTTGCTCTTGGTTCTACACACAGGTTCAAGGCTAAATATGTGACTCTCGTACTCTACAAGTGTATCTAGTCACATACTACCGTCGTCTTTAGGCGTGAATGAGTGGTTTGGCGTGAGCAGCTAGTACGCCTAGACTAGAACCAGTAATGTAATGATTCTGGATGAACTAGACCATATTTCGGTTTCCTTCCAGTGCCATATTGTCTTTTGTTTTCTGTTTTTACCCCTCTCTCCAGCCATAAATAGCAGCAGCCGTGTTATTAGGGCCCTTTTATGTAAGTTACCGTAAGTCGTAAGATGTGGCGACTTGGTGTGTATCGAAAGGTTTTGGGTTGTGCTCAAGTTAATGATTTGAAAATCACTCTCAAACCTCTCGACTTCATCTCTTTGACCATCATTCACTTATATAACATGAATTATGAGCCCTTATCAATGTGAATTAATGGCTGCTTTAGCTGATTATAAACCGACTTGGGTTTCTAAATCCACCTCGGTTATTGTGTTGAAATCAGCTTTGATATCCTGTCAGATTGTTGAAATTAGCACGTCTCCAAATGCATGAGATGAAAAAGGAAAAACTGAGAATGGAAAAGTGATAGAAAGTCAATCGAAACTTATAAATATAAAAATAAGAAACTCAATTTTCGTTTATAAAAACTTACTTACAAATACATACTATCAATCAATAATATTATTTGAAGATGGAAATAAAAATTTAGGATTTTCTACATAGTATCCATCGGTTTTTCAGTTTTCTACCCGATGCCTCTTCACTTTTTAAAACTTTCATGGTATAAGTTGATTTTTCAACCTAGTTTTCTTACTTTATAAAAAAATAAAAAATAAAACTAGTTAGCAACCCAAACCATTATATCCGTCAACTTATGCCGTTAATTCTTGACATGGTTACATTCTATATGGCGAACGGATCAATCGGGTCGGGTTCGGGATTGATCAATTTCGTGTGATTTTTGGGTATGTTGATCGGGTCATTTTCGGGTCGGCTTATTTCGAGCCCGGGTCATTTTCGGGATGAATAATTAAGAGAAAAAAGAAGTATGTTTAGTGTTATTACCTATTTTTAGTTTAGTTATAATTATTGATTTTTTATTTTAACGTAAATAATATTTAGTGTGCTTATAAAATAGTCATTTCTGATCTTTTAGTTCAATTAAAATTATGTTTTGTCAGGTCATTTTCGCGTCTGAGACTTCGGAACGGATCAACTCCAAGTCAACAAAGCTCGGCCCATGTTGGAGTCGGGTTGAGTCGATTAGGGATTCGAGTCACATTCGGAGATTGTAGTTCGAGTCAATTTCGGATCACGGGTCAGGCATTTCGGGACGAATAAATCGGATTGGTTGATTTTGCTAGGTCCATTTATCCCTTTTGCTAAACCGCCCTTTGCCCTCAATTTACAAAATTTTCATTCAAAATTAGTGAGAAATCGAAATGCAGAGTTTGAGATTTGTTTATCATCTTCAACAACAACTTCTTTAAATTCAACACAGTTTTACGTAGATTACTTAGTTTATCATCTGGGTTTTTCTCACAAACAAGCTCTCTCCGTTTCTACCAAGTTCCGTAAACGCAAGAAGGTAAATCACTCTGATTTCTTTGAAACTGCAAATTCTGCTGTTAATTTGTTCAAAAAACATGGTTTCGATGAAACCCATCTCAGAAAAATTGTGTCTAAACAACCTCAATTATTGTCATATAATGCCGAGTTAACTTTAATCCCCAAATTTAATTTTCTGCAAGAACAAGGGTTTTCTGAATCTGATATAATCCGGGTTATTTCTGCAAATCCCACAATTTTAAGGTATAGGGTTGATTCTTCTATTTTGCCAGCATTCCGGATTTTGAGACAAGTTATGGGTTGTGATAGTTATGTTATTATGATTCTTTCGAATTTGGGGGTGAGAGATATTTGCAGTATAGTTAAGAATTTGCTGCCTAATGTTGCGTTGTTGGCTGGCTACGGAATCCCTATTAAGTTTATCAGGAAACATCTAATTAGGAAACCAGGAAATTACATGCGAAAATCACGAGTATTTAAGGATGTAACGATGAGGGTTGAAGAAAAGTTAGGAATCAGTCGAGATTCTATGGTGTTCCTGTATGGCATTGACTTGATATGTGAATTGAGTGAGAAGAGTCTTCTGTCAAAATGTCAAATATTTAAGAGTTTTGGATGGACCCAATCTGAGATCGGGACACTTATGATGAAAAATCAAAAATGTAAATTGCTTCAAGTACTCTGATGAACGAATTAAGGAAAGGTTGGATTTTCTGATGAACGAGCTACAACTCGAGCCTGCTTACTTGACATCTCGGTGTAACTTATTCACTCTCAGTCTGGAGAAAAGAATAGTGCCTAGACATAAGAATACTACTGATTTTGGAGGAGAAGGGTTTATTAAACATGAAAACTTATTTCTATAATGCCATTACATTGCCTGAGCCTTTCTTCTTGAAGAGGTTTGTGCTGCCGTTTAAGGAAGTTCATGAAGTTTATGCCAAGCACTGGGGTTGTAGTTTGAATATGTTATCGTAAGGGAGTGTAGTCATCAGTTCCTGAAACTATTGTTTACGTTAGTGCTAGTGGTTTCCAACTTGCAAGATGCTAACCCGGTAAAGTTGCACAACTTATTCTCTCTTTGACCCAACAATAAACTTCATACATCTCTCAACTTGCATTTTTCCCACAGATTTTTGTCTTGTTAATTCCTGTCCAAATGCCGAAGGATGTTAATTGTTGGTAGGGTAAGTACAATCCATTGCTGGATATGTAACTATTTTGCACTTGTCTGTTTTGTTTCCTTCTTATTGCGAGTTAGCACAAGGCTTGCACTAGTGAGTAGTGAATAGTGAATAGTGACTAGTGACTAGTGAGTAGCTTATGCAACATTTTTATGGAAGAACATTCTATAGCTTATGTGACAACCATATTTAACGTTGATGCTTACTACTACGTAGCTTTTCTGTGTCCTCTATTTAGTTACCTTTTTCCAAGTAAAAACGGGCTAAGGAACCAGGGCGTGTAGCAGTTACTTTGAATATGATGTTCATAATTTGTATGTGTTGAAACCTTTTGGTGTTTGTGGAACATGAAATAGTCAAGAGCTTGCTTTGTCAACCTTCCCATCATTTAAAGCCTCAAGCGTCACAGTTTTTTATATACTTGACCTCTTAGTTCAATAATTAAGATGCAACCCGCAAGTTCGTTTACTGTAAAATTTCCATTTGTGACCAAAATGTGCCTAAGCTATGTATCTACATGAAATATTGTTCCAAAATTCCATAGGATGTCAGATAAATTGAACTAGGATGAGTAGTACTTTGTAATTTTTCAGCCAAGTCTTGATTACCAAATTGTATAGAGAGAACTTCATCTATTGGTTATCAGTCCCCTTGAACTTATCGGTTCTCATCCTGGTTTGTTTATAGTTCGTTATGGCTGGGTTTTTGACTCCTACTGGCTAGAAACGACTTTGTGTCAGAGTTCATTCTACCATTGAGATCAGTGAAGTATACGATAATAGTACAAATCATTTGACTGGGATACAAACACAGGGTAGAAGATACACTCATTTTGCAAGATGAACCAGACTCTTGGCTACTGGTTTGTGGTATGTGTATAGAATAACACAAAATTGACACTTGTGTTATTGAAGCAGGTGGGAACTTTCCTCCTCTCATTTTTTCCGAAACTTGTCGTTTTGATTGCGTGTTGTCACTGTTGTTATGAGTTAGTGTGTTTAGAATAACACGAAATTGACACTTGTGTTATTGAAGCAACAATCTTTGTAACAGAAGAACCGGTCATAAGCAGTAAGTTAGCATGCTAATTTTTTTTGAAAGCCGTGTATCATATACACAACTTATACTTTTTGGCGTAAGACAGGAAGTTGAAGCAACAATTGGTATATGTTGGAATTGCAGGTCAAGAGTTTCACATTTGTAGCCAATGTTAGCAGACAACACCGAGTAATTATTTATAGCATTATAAGATGTGTTGTATAAGGTGTACTCAGATGGGTTTGCTGACACGCGATCCCTCTGCCTAGATCTTATTTTCATGCATCATTCATGTCCGCTTCACTCGATAGTCACTACCAGATACTGTTAAGAGTTTGCTGTTGAAAGGCTTTCAATGAAACTTGAGAGCATGTATAATAACAAACATGGAGGGCACTTATCCCGTTCTTACATAACCACTCGCTCTAATAGAGCATATTAGAAAAACAGTTCTACTTGCACAATAGTAAAGCTCTTTTCCCTTGCACCTTTCCCCCTGTTTCTGTATCCAAATACATCTAATGTGCTTTTAGGGAGAATATTTTGAGCTCGTAGACATTGGAGAGCATAATAGAGCACACCATTGTGGACAAAGGTTATTTCTTTTGCTCCCATGTAATGAATAACTTGGTAAGCGCAAAATAGCTCCTGTGTATATGCCATTTATGTTGTTGATTTGTTCAAGCAACATGGTTTTGATGATCCCCATATTCGAAAGGTTGTATGTATCTTCTTCCCTCAAATTTTAGCTGCTAATGTTGACAAAACCCTAAAATCGAGATTTAAACTAATCCAAGATCAGGGCTTTTCTGAGTCTAATTTAGTTTCTGTTATTTTAACTAGTTCTTCATTTGTGGTTAGACATATAATCCTAGATCTTTGGGTGTGATGAAAATCTAATTGAGCTTTTTAGGAAAAAAAATCCCATCATTTCACAATGTCACCTAGTCTGGAATCTTATTTCAATTGTCGATTTCTGAAGTTATTTGGAATAGCATTCTTCAGCGACCTGGGTCCTTTTTAAGGGTTGAAGAGGACTCTGGGGTTCCTGGATCTTCTGTGATACACGACATGATGAATTTGTTGTCTTGCTTTAGGAAGAAGAGCATCGAGTCGAAATGTGAGGGTGCTCAATAGCCTTGGATGGACTGGATATGATGTTTCTGATTGAAGGATGAGAAGTCCTAATATTTTCCTAACATATGAAGAACAACATATCAGGAAAAAGTAGGGTATTTTGATGAATGAGCTTCAACTCAATCCCGCTTACTTGAAAACCCGGTCTGGCTTCTTTACTTGCAACTCTGGAGAAAAGAATATTGCTTATGAAGGGTTCTGGGCATACTAACTCCTTCAGCCTAGACATATGATATTGCTGATTTTGATGGAGAAGGGTTTATTGAACAAGAATGCGTCTCTTTATGGTGCCGTCCAATTGTCTGAATCTTTCTTCTTGAAGAGGTTTGTGCTACCGTTTTAAATAAGTCATGAAGTTTATGCCAAGCACTCTGGTTGTAGTTTGAAGATGCTTTTCCAAGTACGAGCAGTCATCAGTTCCTGAAGCTATTATTTACAGAGGGCCTAGTTGTTTCCTCCTTACAGTGTTTTAGCATACAACCTGCCCTGATGTATTCGTAACGTTTTGAGAAAAATCATTTTGCAATACGCTATAGCTGTTTGCCCTGTTTCCCAGGAAGAGTAGGCTTTTCATATAAACTGACAAACCGGTGGATAATCATTTTGCAATTGGATCAGGAATTTTGTTACGATGCTTATTCCAGCATAATAGCTAAACTGTATGGTATCTTAACCTTACGAAACTTACTCGATCTGATAAAGCCGGCGTAGATTACACAACCGATAATTGACCCTCAAGGCCTCAATACACGAATGGGATAATTCCCACGGTGACTTCGACATAGTTGTCATGGTACCTATTTTTTAAGTTTACACAAAAAGATACACTTGAGGTCTTTTTTGTTGTCTACTGTGATCGAATCATAATTTCCACACTCGAATTAACGCCACTTGCCCGGTAAAAAGCCACGACTCAAAATCATTTAATTTGAAATGACCCAATCTAAAATAACTTTAAGAGTAAATTAGATTTTACTCCCTTTTAAAATCAATTTTTTTAAAATTAGTTCCTTTTGAATTTTTTTGCTAAAATTACTCCCTTAAATTGCATTTTTTTTTGTTAAAATTGCTCCCAAACTCCACTTAAGTAACTTATTTCGTTTGTTTTTTAACTTATTTTGTTTGTGTCTTAACCAATCTATACTTTGAAAGGTATAACTATGTAGACAAATGTAGGGGGAGTTCAAAAATAGAGGAAATAAGTCAACTTAAATTGGAGTTTTGAARCAATTTTAGGAGAAWATGCAATTTAAGGGACTAATTTTAGCAAAAAATGCAACTTAAGGGAGTAATTTTAAAAAATTATTTCAAAAGGGAGTAATTTTAAAAAAAATGGTTTCAAAAGGGAGTAAAATCTAATTTACTCTAACTTTAATTGACCCAAATAACTCTCACAACTAAAATAACTCACCCGTTATTAAGCATTCTCTTTTAAAATTTAATTTTACAACACTTTATTTTGGAGGTGTTTGGTAAACAATAGATTGATGAAATTTTAGCATATTCAAGACTTTCAGCATTTTTGACTCAACAATCTACTAAATTACGTGTATGGTAAATTGCATATTGAAACAGTAGATTGAGCTCCAATCTACTGTTTTCCAATATGCTGCTTCCCCAGCATATTCACTTTAGTAGATTGTAAAAAATGAATATGTCTACAATTTACACATGTATACTATACAATCAGACAATCTATTAACTTAAACCCGCTAATTATCACACACTTCTACTAAATCTGGTAATTGTAATATACTAGTTAAACATGCCAATGAAATCTGTCATTTGTAATCTGCTTAACCAATCTTCTTTTACTAATTATAATCTGCTAAGTACCAAACAGGGCCTTTAGCTAATTAATTAATTAAATAATTAACTGTTTCATAACTATTTTAAAACTTAAATATATACTTCCAAATGCCATGATATGTGATAACTATAATACTCCAAACAAATGTGAAATTTAAAGTCATTCTACTTTAAAAATATATTGAGTAATACACCTAAAATAGATCTTGAATTTCTGTCCAAAAATTTAAATCAATTGAACCGTTTACCAGATCTAATATGTAATTTTGTACACTTATTAGTTTGTATATATACACAAATTTTTGTTTTACACGGACTACTTTCGTCTGAAATTAAAGCGAACTAAATGCGACCATTTTCCATTAAAATGTTAGTATTAATTTATTGTTAAAATGTGAAAACTTTAGTTAAGATAAAACCGTCTTAAGTCACTTGACAAAACTGACCCGGTCCGAATAACTCGACCCAAATCCGTCCCGACACCCAAACTCAAGACCCGAAACCTGACAATAGTTGACCCGAAATAACCCAACCTGACCTGAAAACAACAAATCTAAAATTGATCCGACTCTAACCCGACCCGATTGTCCCGTGTAAGAGGTGTACTATAACACTTGACAAAACCCTAAAGCCCAAATTTAGGGTTGAAAAAGGTATATAATTTTTCATCCTCCATACCTAAGAGCATCCACATTGAAGAGGATGTCACATTAATTTTTTTTATAAATTTTTCTAATTTTTTTATTTGGCCACACTATTTTCTCTTTTTTTTTTTTTACCCATTTCCTAATTTCTTCATCCTCTACCTCTATTTTTCTTCACATCAAAGAGGATCTCCTTTTAAGTAGGCTTTAGTATGCATTTTCTCTCTGACACTTGGGCCTTAGAAGGACCTCCATTTATAGAGGCATCTTCCTCTTTCCTCTCAAAACCCTCTCTATCGAGGATGGTCAATCCTCTCTTCAGGTGCTCTAACACTTGAGAGAAAAACTTCATTTTTATAATCTACTTACTCAACACTTGACAGTAAAACTTCATTTTTTGGGGAAAAAAATGCAGAGTTTGCGTTTCAAAAACAGCATTCAAACCTTCCCTTTTCTGCATAATTTCCATCGTCTTCATCTCATTCGCTAATTATTTGGTTAATTCTCTGGGTTTCTCTGATGAACAAGCTCTATCAACTTCCACCAAGCTTCGTTCCAAGAATGCTAATGCATTCAATTCATCTGGTAATGCTGATTCTGTTGTTCAGTTCTTAAAACAACATGGTTTTGATGATACTCATATATAAAAGCTCGTATCTTGTTACCCTCGAATCTTATCTGCTAATGTTGACAAAACCCTAGTACCCAAATTTCAACTTCTTCAAGATCATGGTTTTTCTGGGTCTAATTTAGTTACTTTAATTTCATCGACTCCTTCATTTTTAGATAGACATGTGGATCATGTTATCCATGATCCTAGGGCTATTCTGGGCAGTAATGAAAACCTACTAAAGTTTTTTTGCAAGAGCTCCATATTCCATGTCAACATCTGCTCTGGTAAATCTTAATTCAAATATTGCATTATTGAATAATGAGTATGGTGTTGATTTCGGAGTTATTCGGAATGGCATTCTTGTGCAACCCAGAGCCTATTTGAGGGATACCGAGCTTTTCCGAAATATATTGGTTAGGGTTGAAGAGGAAATAGGGATTCCTCGAAATTCTGGGATGTTTTTGCATGGCATGTAATTGCTGTGTAGGTGTAGTAAGGAGATGATCGAGTCGAAATCTCAGCTGTTAAAAAGCTTTGGATGGACTGAATATGATGTTTCTGAATTAATGACACGAATTCCTCATGTTTTCGCATTATCTGAAGAAAATATCAAGATGAAATTGGTTTATCTGATGACTGAGCTGGGTTACAAGCCTGATTTCCTAGTTACACATGCTTCTTTGTTTACTTGTAGCCTCGAGACGCGAATGGAGCCTAGACGTCGTGTGTTGTTGGTCTTGAAGGAGAAGGGCTTGTTAGATTACAACTTTTATTCCGCCATTGCTAAAACTGAGACTCAGTTCTGAAAGATACTTATTGAACCTTTCAAGAAAGATGTACCTGGTCTTCTTGAACTTTATCAAAGTAACAAAGGGTGTTCCCACATTGACTCCATTTCAAGGTGATGCCAATCCCTCTCGTAGCAAAGGTTGGTCCAACTTTTTTCTCTCTTTCTTAAGCTGCATTGAATAAAACTGTCGAGTGTGTTTTATAGCTGTAGTTTGTTAATGACACTGTTTGAGAATATGTTTCAGATGATACTTAAATTGTCAGGATGTCTGGTTTGTTATGGAAAACATAAAATGAAGAGATGAATAATCACAAGAGGATGTATGGCATAATTTGAGAAGTACGTGAATAGAATATGAGTTTGAAATGAAAGTAGGGAATCTTGGCTTCATGTGGTAAAATTAACTTATCAATTTTATACGAGTAAGTGATGGTCTTAGAATTACTCGTTAAGAAGGTTGTAAGGTATGTCGAGTTTTGAGAAAGTAAAATGAATTGTCGAAGAGGCAGATTGTTAAGGGTTGTGGTGGAGATTGTGGTAACTGAGTGAATATGGCAGATAGGGTGTTTTGCATGAATGAAACCAAAATAATTTAGGATAGTGGAGATATGCACTGTAACTAAAGATGTGGAGTAACATTGAGATTATCGTAGTATTGTCGACTTTCATCTACGTGGTTTTACTATTCTGCTTATGATTTAAATTTGTTTTATATGCTATTTAATTTCATTTACTCTAAAAAGAATTCTGTAGTTTAAGGCAAAGTATAACTGGTACTGATATGAGCTGAAGCCGGTTGTGCGAAATGAACTGAAGTGCGGAAATCATACTTTTGTTCTTATATTATTGAGAGTTTGAGACTCACTCTGTTAATTAAAGTGAAGGAGGCAAAAAAAAGGTCAAGAAATATTTTTGAAGCATTTTTCCTTTCCGTAATTCTCTCACAAGCTCAAATTCCATTTTTTTTAATTCTTCTAAGCTCTATGCAATGCTCCCTTCAGGCCACGAGAAGGGGCATTTTTGTTCTCCAATCAGTGTCATGTAATTTTGTTATTAAATGGTGTATGTTAGCTTGTCAATTAGATTAATGAGATAAAGTCTTCCTTTGGTGGAGCTGTGGCTAGATTTTGTATTGTATCGTAAAGTTGATTTATGATTTTGAAGGCAGTTTAGGGATCATATCCAACTTATTTTCTCATTGCGTTTCTCTCTTGGATTCAGACATAAAATTCCTCACACTTTTTCGCTATTGATATTCTTATTAGCTGAGAAAGTGACGGCGACTTCCTATATTTTTTGCCTGCTACTGCAACTGTAGCGATAGGAATTATCTATAAGTCGTCAGTTAAGCTGCATGTATTACTGATAAAGATCTAATTTTTGTGGTCAAAATGTTGAAAATATTTGGCCAAGTTCTGGACTTCTTTATCATCGGTATTGTAAGAGTATTCGATTAGGTAATGAGACAGGCCCATATATCGGGCAGGTGGGGAACTCGCTGCATCTTCCTGCATGACGAAAACGATTGCAGCCCTTGATCTGTGATTCTGCTTAAGCTAGCCATAGTCCTATAAACATTTAGTACAAGCACATTTGAAGTGTTGTAAGTCTTGCATATTCATTATTACAACAAGGAATGCACAAGGTCTTATTTTTACGAGTAAAGACCGAAACAAATGGTTTTCTTTTTAATGTAACAGGCAAGACCAGGCACTAATCAACTGGAAAACAGCCTTGATCAGGGGACTTCCAATCATCCTCAACGACTTCATACTTGGATAAGTGAGTATACTTTCAAGAACTTGTCGGCCACCCACTGCGTAAGTTTCATTTATATATTTTAGGGATTGCCATCATGAACCAAAGATTCAGAATATCTTGGTTGCCTATTAATCAACCACATTTCGAGAAAGCAAACCCTGAGAAGTAAAGCTCTCCTATGAAGTGTTGGTGATTTTGTTAAGCTAAGATTAACTGATGTGTAAAATATTAATGAATGAGATATTGTTTTGATCAATTTTAGTTCAATTTGTATTTTCTGATGTATGAGCAAGACTGTCTTTATGATGACCAACTGGTGGCAATGTCTTTCAGTAGAGTAAAATACTGGCCTGGTTTCACGCT
>VHZZ01002537.1:24385-37948 GCA_009801015.1 Silene noctiflora | reverse complement strand
AGAATTTCCTTTCCCTGTGTTTGTCGCCCCTAGTGGGAGATTGTTGGAAATAGGGGCTTGTTTCCCTAAGTCCTTTTTCTTCCAATTGTCCCACATTGGTAGAGTGGAGTGAGTTTTATGGGTTTATATAACCTCTCACTTCATACCATATCACTAGTGGGTCTTGGGAGTCTTTTGTAAAGGCTTGTGAGGTGCTTAATTCAGCTCACACACACGCGCGTGTACCGTGCCCGAGCCCGGCCCGGATCCGGATCCGGAATTCGGGATTTGGCAATCGCCTGCGGCGGGCTGTGCCTATCTTTTTGGGCCGCGTCTGAGTTTTGTTGTGAGATAAATGAAACTGTCTAGGTTCATTTACCATGTGCTGAATTGGTAAGTCAAAGTGTCTGTTASTGGGTGAGATTTTTACTCCCCACTTCCAGTTTTGACTACTGATTAACAGGAGTCGGTTTCAGGCTCTTATTTCCGCTATAAATAAGAGCTTGTTCAGCACATCAAAATCACGCAAACACTCATACATTCTCGTCTCTCTACTTCTGCTTCTCTTAAATTTCTGGGTAAAGATTATTTCAATCGTTCCAATGCTCTCAGTCTCGAGTGGGCGTGCCTGAGTGCAGTAGTGTAAATCCTTGGGGAACTACCGGTCATTTGTTGATTGCCACCACGGTCGTACCGGAAAATAGTTTTCAAGGCAATGGCTCCTTTCCACGGCACTACAAATTTCCTGTTCGGTATTTCTGATCCTATTTTACACTGTTACTGCATTTACGTTCGGATAACACCATATTCGTATCATTGGTATGTTCACGTTTTTAATAATTTTTGTATAAAACCGTCTCTTGTAAGATAAGCATGTTTATCTTAACATGTTGTCAATGGTGTTATCTTTTTTTTTTTTTTGCTAATTATCTAAACATCAAGGACTTGCTGGACTTGACCTGCCAAACAGTGGCTGACTTGATCAAAGGAAAGACACCAGAGGAAATTAGAAAGACATTCAACATTACAAACGACTTCACCCCGGAAGAAGAAGAAGAGGAGATTCGAAAGGAGAACCAGTGGGCCTTTGAATGATCGTCTCTCGGTTTTGCTGCTGCTATGTTTATATGGTCGGAGATTAGTTGTTGATATCATAAAGTTGAGAACTAAATACTTGGTTTTGTCTTAGAATTTAATGTCTAGATACATTTAGTTGTTAATCGAAAAATTATTGGTTAGTGACGGAAATAAAAGAGATACATTTTTATAATTTAATTAACGTGCCTTGTAATAATATTACCGTGGTAGTTATAATTGTTCTTTTGGCTCCCTTTTACATGGAAAAGAAATTTAGGTTTGTTGATAAATGAATGATTCATGTTCAGTAAATTGTTATTATTCTCTATAAAAACGGTTTTTTGTTCCTTTTTACATACATAATGATAGGGAGCAATAGCAAATATTGTAAAGAAATCCAAAATATGAGGACGGTTGCAAAAATCAAAGAAGACGACGATCTATCGGCCTTGGATATCTGTATTTGCTTCCATCAGACATGCAGAAAGTTCCAGTCTCTGGTGAGGTGATAGTAAAGTTATCAGAACTTGTTGATATTTTCCGAGCAGCTGTGTTTCCCTCGTGATTATACCTCACAGTCTCGTAATCCTGTGTTGAATTGTAAGTGAGCAACTTCGGCCACAGCCACACTTTAGGACTTAGGGAGACGAAAATATAGAGTAAGATTAAAATAGCGAAATATGTACCTTAGATTTCATCCGTAAATAACAAGGTGTTAAACATGGATTCACATCCTTCAGAAGCATGTTGTCTGGACTGTCGGGAACTAGATCATCGGAGCTAAAATCCTGACATGGTTTGGTCGTAAAAACGAAATAATTAATTTCTAAACAAACCAAAAATTTACTTGTAATATACTGAGACGGAAGGAGTATGTTTTAGTGATTTTGCATCATTGATGATATATGCATTAGTAGTAACTCCCTTGAGCATACCAGAGAATTAGCAGCTTCTTCTTCATCATACACTAGCGACTTCATTGTGTTAACACTGTTATCAATCTTCCTTGAGTAATTTGCAGCCTTCACCTACATTTGCAGCAGATATTAAATTGAAATACAGTTAAAAATGGCTCAAAATTTCCACACAATGAAGGAAACAAACATGTACTCCGTATACAGATTACAGTGTTTTTTTACTGCAATATCCTTGTGTTTTTCAACCCCACTTCGTCCATCATGTTAACAGTAGACATTGTGAAGCAAAAGAACTATGCTATTCTCCTGTATACCGATGTCTATTTCCTCACAAGTGCGTGTAAATGCAAGCAATTTGACATATCATCTCCTAAGTTTGAACTTGGAAATTGAATTACAAGATGCAAATTCTGTTAGGATTAAACTACATGCTTCATAGATTTCAACAAGGAAAAAAACTGTTAGTGTTTTGAAGTGAATTGCTTGTCATTATTTACCTCAGCAAGGTCTTCGGAGAGGCATTGAAGCTGACCCGTAAGAGAAGAAATTTGCTTCTGAAGAGTCGGAATAACACGCTTAGCCTGCTTAATTTCTGAGCCTTGATGATTTAAAAGCTCCTGAAGCTGAGAATTCATGTCATCTGGGAACAAAATTGCGCTTTTCAAAGCCTTTATCTCTTCCCTTTGCTTCAAACACATATCCTTTAACTTCTCCACCTAACAGTTTTACCATCAACACAAACAGATAAGCAATCAATCCCGAACTTCACCTACAGCTCCAACGAATCTAATTATCGAGGGACAATACCAACAAAATATTATTCAGACAAATAACAGCATTCAGTCATTCACATTGTTTAACTTAAGAACACTAACTTGTACTATTAAGCTAGCGCGATAATCACAAGCGTCTTTTATTTTACTTTATCGAAATAGCATTAGCCCAATACCTCCATTGTTTAACTTAAGAACATTACAACGTCAGAATCTTTAAGCACAATTCAAATATATATAGAAAGGCATAATCTTTTGAGCTTTCTGTACAATGTTGCGAATACTCAATCATAAACGTACTGCGATTAATTCCATACGCTTCAATCATATGTATAAAGAATGGATCATTGACTCGAGTGCATCAAGTCACGTCACAGACGACTTAATCCCTGCGACAAACATTATTGATGTTGTATCTCGTGTCATCAATCCTCCAGACGGACAACACGCCGTGGCCCATGGCTATGTATGGTATGGAAGACTATAACAAAATTGAGCTATGGCCTTAACGAGAGGTATTTTAATCATATTTAAACAAATGACTGAGACGGAGGGAGTAAATTAGTTATTCGCTTATTTTTATAATACAAACTTTCTTTTTCTTAATGAGCATAAAACTTTGTTTTTCTTAATAATAAAGAATCAAACTCGACTTAAAAGAAAAAAAAAGAAAAAAGTAAAGTTAATTACTTGAGTGGTTCGATGAAGAAGCAACGCATTAAGACGATCAATGTCAGACTGTTGCTGTTTATTCAAATTCAACAACTCCCGCTCACTCCTCAACACCATCGCCAATGTCCTGGTATTCGCTTTCACCTCCGTCAACGCCTTCACCTTCGTCTTCACCTCACTCGAACTCAGACTCGATTTCTCACTCCCTTTTCCAAACATCTTCTTAATCTTGGATCCTTTCTTAACCTCCTCTGCTATGAAATTTGATGGCAGCGGCATAACATTCGGCTTCTTACATGTTGACCTCTTGTCCATAAATTTCTTAACCATTGCCGCGAAATTGTGTTCGTGTTTAACCTTGATGATAGCGGAATCATTTCGTTTGAGTTCAGTTGAAGATGAAGTAGATGATTGGGAAATGAATGAGCTGTAACGAGAGGACGACATGTTTTTGATTACGGTAAGATTTGAAAATTTGGGATTAATGAGGGAAATGAGAATTTGAAATTGGGATTAATCAGGAAATGAGGAGTGAATGAAAGAGATAGTTGTGGAGTTGTGGGGTAGGCTGGTAGGCTGGTAGGCTGGTAGCAGGAGTTTGTCGAGAGCCGTTTGTTTGTTGTGGAGTTCAAATATTAAGACCTTACTATGAGCGGGAGATGTCTTTAATCTAACTTCATTTAATTGTTTTTTCTTTTTCAAATTTGATTACTTTATTAAAAAAAGTTGATATTATGAAACGGTTTTAAGATAATTTGTTATGCGTATTTCTAATTTTAGTGATGAAATACAGACGGATCTTCCTCAATTTACCCTTTTACTTTTAGTGTGGGTAATTTGGGCAATTTGAGGTGTTTGGGGAAATCTCAATGAAATGAAAACATTTCAAATGTGGTTGAGACCATTAATTGTAAAATCATCCAATTCTTTCGTAACTCATAGACCATCAACAATTGTCATTTTATTTGATATTGATTTTGTTAATCATTTTACCGTTAACCCTCAGTTTTATTTTTAAATCATTTGCATGGAGTAAATATTTTTATGATTTCTTTTTTTCTACTTTTGATTGTGAAATGGGTTACTACTTCCTAATAACTTGTTGTAAGATCCTCTTTAAGTAACTTGACTAATTGGCGCGGCATGCAAATGTGTAGGTAGCGTATGGGTTGCGCCATATGCCATGCCTTGTTTTCGAGATTAATGGCCATGGCACCTCCCATGCACAATGGCGTGGTGCGCTGGACCGGGTCGTTTAATGCTTGGGCCGATGTTGAGCCAGCCCACAAAATTTATTTATTTATATATTTGTTTATTTATTTATTGTAACCACCTATGAATGTTTTTCTTTTTGGTTTTTAAGCATAACAGCCCATAATTTCTTTGGTTTTTGGGTGTGCCAGCCCAACAAGCAAAGCAAAACTTTCTTTATTAACTTGTTAAAGAGGCATGCGGCATGCCTCTAGCCTCTAGGCAGCCAACCGTGCTATCCCAAGGGCTGTGATTGGGTCGGGCATAGGTGTGTCGTGTCGTGTTGGGCTTGGGCACAGTTTTATATATTGAAACAACAGCCTTGACACAGCACGCAGCTCATGGCCTGTCGTACTGCGCTTATGTCAAACCAGTGTCGTGAAAAAATGGGTCATGGACTGTTAAGTCGTGTCAGCCCCGTGCATGCGTGCCCACTTCCATCTTCCATCTGTACCTAGTCACAACTTACATTCTCTTCCGTATTTGATAAACTAAGTTGGGCTGCACACTCAAAAAATATTCAAGGCCGGGAAGCATTCTGATCTGAATCCATCATTTACCCTTTGGGTTTTGAATACAGGACATTGATTAATTATGTGACAAAAGAAAACCTGATATTGAAAATGAATTACTTCCAAGTCTCCAACAATTTATTGTACGCCGTAAAATCGTATTAAGTCTCAACAAGAAGATAAAGATGAAGTTGTAAATAACAAACACAAAACATCGCCATGGTTTTATGAACTTACTATAAAGTTGATTTCATAAATAGGTAGAGGATACATTAAAATGGTCACGGACATAACGGCCTCAAGCATGATGCAACTGAAGTAAGCTCATAGAGACTAGAGATAAGAGTCATAGGCGGATCACGGATGGGTGGCCTCAAGGGAAATACTCGTAAATGCATCTACCATGACCTGTTTAAGGAGAGGTAGTGAACATTAAAATCACAAGACGACGTTAAAGTTTACGTGATCCACACACGCTCATTCATGTGAATATCATTACAGTAGGAACTTACTGGGATTGAGACTGGTGACAAGAGCAGCCGAATTGAAGTAACAAGTAGCACCCTTATGCTTGTACTTCTGGTAATAGCTGTTGAACGCATATGAAGCATGATCTTTCAGTGTGTTTGGAAGGAAGCATTCCTTATTTCTCTGTATCTTACTGCAGTCTGCTCTCCCTCGACCACACGCCCAGTCGAGTGCCATCTGCAGCTCTGCATCCCCCGTCTGCTCGTCTGCTATGCACCATTCTTTCTCCTCTGCCTTCACTGCTCACTCCAAACATCCATTAAATCACAACATATACAGTACGTATTACACAATTACTCCTAACACTCAATATTCAGGTATATATTCAGCATACCTGATTTCAAAGAGACGGATAAAACAGCGATGAGTAAAACAAGCAGATTTCTTCTTAGCTGCGGCGACATGATTAATTTCGGCCTAAGGAAACTCTTACTTGAACAAAAGCACAATGCTGATTAAGCTATATATAATGTACTAACACCATGGAAACGTGACATTCAAGATCCATAATGTATGCTTTTCAACATTGGATCCTGGAGCAGTAGGTCTTATAGAGACAGTGAGGGGAACAAAAATAGGAATTTGCACAGTTAGCAGCACGTCTTCGCGTTATTCGTCATGCTTCCATTACTCACCCCCACCAGATCTTGTCTTTACGTCAAGTTTAGGCAAGCTTATATGCTTCAATAAGGGCCTTTTTTTTTTCAGCAGTTCAATTAAGCTCAAATCGGTTCAATTAGTTCAGCTTTTGTCGGGTCACTATTTTTTTTGTTTTTCAATTTAGTTCGGTTTAGGCCAAGTGCCCAAGATAGTTCAATTTAGTTAAGTTCAATTCACAAAAAATTCAAATAAAAAACAAGGTTCCCTAACTTAAGTTATATTAGACTTTTAAACGTCTACGAGTACTTAAAATTTAAAAAGGCACATGTGGTGCCTAAACACCAACCGACAACAACATTACCAAAATAGTGCGGTTTTCACAAATTGCGGGGTAAGGGATCGAATGTACACAGGCTTACCCTGTTTTAGAAACACAAAAATATTGTTTTTAAATGAACCAAAATGAAAAATTGTGTTGAGAATTGATTTGTTATGTAGAACTTCACAATTGAAAGAAGGGTAACTACTCATAAGTCATAACTCACTGAATCATTTCACTTTATTCCATCAAAAATCGGAATTAAAAACCACGAAGCTTTGGATTCATTAGGAATGATATAAACGCTAATGGACGAGTGATTGAATTTGGAGTGAAATAAAGGAATTTCTGATCGGATGGAAATACTAAACATAAGGCAGGTATGATCACTTGACATCCAAGTTTAGAACGAGTAACTTGCTTTTTTGCACACACAAAAATACAAAATGGTTATTACAATACATCACGGAGTAAGATCAGTCCCCTGTGTTTCCTAATAGATTAATATCCATCTTTCGGGTTATTTGTTGTCATGTTTTATTTTGGTGTCTCAATCAATTGTTATCCTTTCTATTTTAAGAATGACTCGATGAACAATTTAATCATTCAAACTCAATTTGGTCCACCTGTCACTAGTTAGTCCCTCCTCTTTCCTTAATCTTTGTGTCAAAATTAAAGGACAACAATTAACCGAATAAAGAGAGTAGATAATCACTTGGTTTAACACTAGTCAACTTTTTAACTTTAGCTATTAGCAAGGATTGAATTTTGTATTCCCAAATTATTTATCCAAAGGCTCTAATACCATGTTAAATTTACAAATTTGATCAACATTTTGTTCATGATAAACTACTTGAAGGAAATTTTTAAAATCAATGAATAAGTATCTCCATTCATAAAAAGGGTATGTGTTAGAACGATAAATAGGGATTACAAGAGTCGACTTTATAACTCCATCATAAAACAAATTAGTGATTAAAAGAAGGCGGTTCTTTGGTCTATAAAATACTGTAATATACTTCTTTCCCATTTTATCAATGTGGGAAACTTATATGTGAAATAATTGTAAGGAGTCAATTTTTATCAATTGATAATTGAAGGAAATAATCTGTGTTATTAACTCAGTTCAAAATATTTGATAAATTCCATGGGAAGTTTCAAATACTATCAAAGACGTGAATCCCAACCTTAGTTTCTTTGGCACAATGGTAATTGAACATTTTTTTCGTGAGACGACTTTGTGGCATCGGTTGGACATTCTCGTCCAAATTGTTCGAGGTGGTTAGAAAGTCGATGGTTTCAACTAACTTCTATTATCTGAAATAATGAATAAGTTGTCATAAACTGGCAAGTGGCAACCCCGACCCAGCCCGAGTGGACCTGACTCAAACCCAAGCGAACCCGATCCGATCAAACCTGATAATATTGCAATTTGAACTCGACTCGATGAAACCCGAGAATATTGCAACCCGAAACCGACCTGACTCGACCTAATGACGACTCGTAACCTGATTATAAGTGACCCAAACCAAACTCCTACCCAACCTATTATTAACCCCATTGAATAAACGACCCGATAATTATTAAGCTTTATATTGATCATTGAGTTGGGCCTAATCCAACTAACTATGCTTGTATATGACTTGTGCATGCCTAAGATTACTAACAAGAACACATTTACTGGAATACTTTGTTAATATAGATGGGGGTGGAGGGTCAAATAAGTCATGAAAAACATTCTTAAGCTAGAAAGTTAAACAAATACTTTCTCCATTTCAATGAATTCTATACATTTGTTGGGCACTATTTATGTGTGAGGAGAATCTTCGATACAACTTCTAATATATAACATAAAAGATAGTCATGTGAGATCTTGTTGTAATTGTTTTACCGAGTAGATTATGAATATCAAATTTTTATAATTTTTAGTAATATGTAACTAAAGATATGAACAAAAGAAAAGGAGCATTGATATACGTGTATAAAACAAATGTATAGAATCCATTGGAATGGAGGAAGTAAGTTATTGACACAAAAATAGTAAAATAGGTAAACATATAAAGCAAATTTTATTATACAACCGTCTCACGTACGGCCAGTTTTGATAAATGGTGATTAGTTTTGGGTAAATAATAGTAACCACGTTTTAGGACTAAAAAATGAACATTTTTTTCAAGGTGGTCACTATTTAGTATTTACCATTGAGTGGTCTTTATTTACCAAAAAGTGGTGACAATGTGCTAAAAAGTACGGGAAAAACGATTGCACAAGAGAATTGTTGAACATATATATAATCCAGCTTGTCTCATTAAAGACAGACACTATCCGTCCCTCTCACAATATCACAAGTGAGGATGCTCCATTTTCCTGCTTGATTTGTCACTTGGATATTGTGAGAGGAATATTACACATTTTCAGCTTGTGACGGATAATGTCTATCTTGAAATGAGAATTTTCGTATATAATGGAAGAGAATACTCCATATATAATGAGGAAAAAGTATGAGAAGTGAAAGAGAGTGTATAAATTAGGCCCCATTTGGAGTGAGGAGGAAATGAGTACGATAGATGACGCGCAATTGGATGAGAAGTACGACATCCGGAATACTACAAACTTGATCAAAGAGGGATTCCTTGTACAAATTATCATGTCCAAAAGTCTAGATGAATTGATGTCACTCATATATATATATATATATGCCAAATGTTGACCATAGATAGTCGTTCTCCGTTTTAATTAAAATATGAACAATATGTTAATTGTCTTCTTCTTTATGTATCACCTATTTCTAAATGTTAATTACTTATTTTAATTCGGATCAAAATTTTATACGGATTAGTATTTATATCTTGGCCGTTTATTTATTTCAATATCCTACTCGTATTTTAAATAAATGATTTGCTATATTCTTATAAATCAGACTCAGAGTGAGTTTATTAATAACAAATCAACTAACTTTACAATTTTACATCCATTTGTTAATCTTACGTATACTTATTAAACTTTGTTGTTCTTTATATAAATATTACTAAAAAATTGTAGACGATGGCGAAAAAGTACTTCCTAATCTCTTCCATCAACAACAAAATACCCACTTTTAACTTTTGATTAACACTAAGCTACTCTATTTTTAGTAAACCAATTGTTATATGACTCACATCCATCATAATTAAAGCATTATATATGACGAATGGCTTTGACGAATGACTCATATAAACTACAGTCTGTCTTGTTTCTAATAACACTTAATTTTACTCCGTACTTAGCACTTCTAAACATTTTACTAACCTTTAGTAATTATACATACATTAAGTAATGACTTAATTTGTAGTTGGTCGGAAATTAATTAATTAATGGTAAAAATATGTTGGCGACAAGAGTATTACACTTAACTGAGTCTTTTCCATGAAACCACCTCCCTTTTTCCTTTTTTAATTTATATCTTGTGTTGATCTATAAAATGACCACTTAATTCTGATTTAATTACAGAAATGCCACTTCAAGGTTCTGGTCTCAGCATTTGACCTCCTCACATTTCTTTGAAACCGTGTTCTATAAATGCATGAGTCATGACGCAACCCCACATCCCCTTGTTTTTATTTCGGCACGTTTACTTTTCTAACTAGCTGACGAAACTCTATTATTTTAATTTGCTAGTAGTGCTATTTTGTTCCCTTTGCAAAACCTAATTTCTAGCAACTCAATTAAAACTAAACAAACATTTCATTGCTTGATCTTATCCTTAATTATATTTGTTGATTGTTCATAATTACACTCACCACAGTTAGGTAAGACGGTCTTCCGTTACATAAAGATTTCTTCCTTTTAGACAAACCATACTCATTTATTGATAGCAATAAATAAGTGAATTTTTATATAAAAGATAGTCTAATAGTATAACATCTTATTATATAGATTTGTGTGCTTAGCGCACTTAAAATGTATCGACTAACAAATTATTACATATATGTATAGACCTGACAAAATAAACATGAACTCGAAAAACGATTGAAAATTACATTTGAATCAATAATTGACTGAACACCTGAACCCAAATGTGACCGGATAATAGCCGAACCGATTAAGCCGATTTAAGAAAATATTTATCTTCTAAAAAAACACTCTCATTTTGTGAGTTTTTTTCATTGATTTATTATTTACTAAGGGTACTTTATTTAAATTATTACATAAAAAATTAAAAAGTATAAGAAATATCAAACCAAATTTTTAACCTTCAGCTGAAGAAAATTAGAACTTAAAATTCACCTGAATTGATATTAATCTGACTCAAACCGGTTATGAGTAGAAATTGCACAAAGTGATAAAAGTGACTAACACGAAATGAACTCAGTTGAAATCAAATTGATAAGAAATGATAATGAAATATCATTTCTACCCCTGAAATTAAGGGGAATGGGGACTTATCATCGGGATGAAAACTGAAAAAGGTAATTTTGTTACCTTATTTTTTTGTAAACGTTTGACAACTAGCTTGTTTAACCAAATAAGCTATCTAGAATGAAATGATACCTAGTGTAGAATTTGATATTTCAGGTACCTGATTTTATTTTAATTTTCTTTTTACCCCCTAAATCTATACTATTAAATAATTATCATATCCTTTTACGTCATTCATCAAATTCAGTTACATTTTCAGTTAGTTTATCAAACATTTTTTTATAAAATAAGTTACCTTATCAGTTACTAATTTTCAGCTACCTTATTAGTTATCTTTTCAGGTTTAAGTTATTTTTTCAGTTTTTAGCTACCTTTTTAGGTAATTTTATCAAACAGAGCTTAGAAAACGATAATTATGAAATAATTTTATGGTGAAAATGGGACAATAAAAATGAAATAGAAAGAGTAGTTGATAAAAGAGTATTTAAAAATTTAATAAAATTAAGGGAAAAGGTTTGAAGCATGTCTAGTTCACTAGCATCATTCCACATAAAGATCTGATGCATATAAATCATTGATCTATGTATAGCCTTGGGTAGTGTTTCCGCAGGCATAAAGCTTAACAAAGCAACACGTTAGCATGATGTATGTGATACGAGAGTAGTATCTAGAAATCTAGAGTCATAGTAGGGCCTCAAATTTGGCAATTGGGTAAAGAGCGTAAGACGATGTTTGACCAACGTGTCTCACATTAATACAATATGACTTTCTCAGTTTTATGACTTCTCATTACCAATTTACAAGTTTGGACTACTTTTCGTCTTGCATCATCAGTTTTTGTCGTCAATAGGACCAACTCATATGGATATCATTATTACCTTATAATTGCTCGTCTCAAAAATTCTAAATTTAACCGAACGTACGAAAATATCGTACCCCTGTTTTTGTTTTATTAAAATTATACTCTATTATTTATGGAAAATTTATTAAATTCTAATATTCTCACTGGATAGGGTGCACAATGACATGTTACACCCGATGTACCCAAGAATTTCTCTTGCTCATATACCGCTTGTACAGTTGTACTCCTCCATTCAACTCCATACTACACATTTTTATTTTGTACACTACTTACAAGTGAACCTTCAATTTCAACTTTATCTCAATATACAAATAAAAATATATTGATGTGGGATCTTATTTGATTCATCTTTAAGAGTGCATTAAAAATATCTAACTTTTATAATTTTTGCAAATACGTAGTTAAAGATATTTACCGCGTAAACATGCGTTGACAATGTGAAAAAGAAAAAAAAAAGTTTCTTTCAAATTACAAAGGAAATAAACATTATTAGGCGGTCCCAACTTTGGAGTGAGTAGAGCTGTCTTCGGGGCGGGGGCGGGAGCGGGCTCACCTGGCTAGCCCTTGAACCGGTCAGGGGGAGGGCGTGCTTGGTCGGACCTGCCCAGGCTAGGAGTATGTTTGACCCGGGCCAAGCCTATAGGGGGTGGAGGGCGAGCTGACAGGCTTGTGTAATTTTTTTTTGGCGGGCCGGGATTGGTTTTTAAGACCCGCGCCAGGTTATGGATGTAGGACAGGCTGGGCTGGGCGGGACGGGTCAGGCCAGGCCAGGCTACAGGCCGAGGGAACCCGTTGGTCGAGCTGGGTCGGCCCGTTCAATTGGCTAGCTCTAGGAGTGAGTATAAGACTTCTAATTTTAATTAAATGTTAACAGAAAAAGTAAGGTTACAGTTGATACTTTATTTACAATGGCATGTTATTAACTGTGTAGATAATTTTATTTTGAAAATTCACAAAGATTATTGGCCAGTATTTTCTCAAACATGTAGTGTCTCGTTGATTCAACAAAATTGAGGTTACAGTTGATACTTCATTTACAATGGCATGTTATTAACTTTGTGTAGATAATTTTATTTTGAAAATTCACAAAGATTATTGGCCAGTATTTTCTCAAACATGTAGTGTCTCGTTGATTCAACAAATTTGAGTTATTGTACAATACTTTGGTAAGGATAATCCCTATATTTCATTTTAAATCTTCAAATATAGTAAGTAGCATTGTAAAAATAATTACATACAGAGTACCTTTTCTTATGGGTGGGCTATTGTTAGCGCCTAAATATGGTAGGGTACTATATTTATTATTTTAAGGGCAATTGGGCCTAAAGAATAAGGTACGAGATATTGGGCCTGAATTACAATGGTCCAGAAACTCTAAAGATGAAGCCCAAAGCGAGATTAATAATAATAAAGCCTTATATCAAGCGCTAAGGAGAGAAAGGTGTAACGCCCCCATCTATCAAGGAGCCTTAACAAGACCTTCCCCAATAGATAAAGGCATTACCATCTCGGTTTCCCGAGGCAAGTAATAATCAAACGTCRATAAAAGACCAATTAAGTACGTTTTACATGTGATTACCAGATGACAAAAGAAAAGGTACAACTCGTTATCTTAACTATATAACCAAGACTAAGTCGTCGCGACTCGTGGCAACTCGTCCCTCCGACTTCCAGC
>VHZZ01002536.1:112425-130257 GCA_009801015.1 Silene noctiflora | reverse complement strand
TGTGAGATTTACATATGTGATCAATTATGATCGACAATTTGTGATCGCATTATTGTCGGGGACACTTTTCTCCAACAGTTTTCTTTCTAGTCTTCGTATTGTTGCCCATTTTCATTGTTGTTTCGATTTTGATTGCCTGACACTTGAAATGTGACTTCAGTTAGTGCCGAGGCCTTGGGAGGACTACACTGGGGTACTACCCTTAGTGGCTGAGGTACTTAGGCATAGGAGCTTGAGTAGACTCCTTCTTGCGACGCCCATGGGGCCTGTTTGGTACTTGGGCGAGCGTCTGGCTAGGCTGTGTATCTATAACACTTTCACTATCCCCGTCGATCCACCATGGACGATGTTTATGGAGCCTACTGAGGCAGAGAGGACTGCCGACCTTGCCGGAGCTGGTAGCGACACCCTTCTTCTCCTCAAGCTTGAGTACTCAGAGTTTGTTTTGAGGAGGTTGGCGTACTGCTCGATCGTGGTGAGTATTCTTTTTGCTTATTTAGAATTTGATTTTATTTTAAAAGGAATATAACGTTGATATTTTTGTGTTTGACAGGAGATCGACACTGCTGGCGCCGAGCCCTCAGCCTTTCCCGAGACCTTGGAGTACGTGTAGCCGGCTGGCATGAAGGTATCCATGGAGGTCCCTTCTTTCCCAGAGGCAGTGACCGAGGCTAACCTTGACGAGTGGCAGCACGTCGTGAGGAGGGTGAGCTTTGAACTTCTCCTTTTGTCTAAATTTTTTTTAGCATGTAGGAACATGAAATGAGACTTGACTTAATTTAAAAATGTAGGTGGCGCCATCGAGGCACGTGGAGTTGTGGCGGATGGCCAACTGACTACGAGCGACAGCTGTTGAGGAACTCGAGGGTCGTTCTGGAGGAGAGGTAAGAACCTTTCCTTATTTTCTTATTTAGAAATTTGAATTTCTTTAGAAGCTTTCTTTGCATTTTGACATTCACTAATCCTTTTGTTTTTCCGCGGGAGCGTGAGCTCGAGCTTGAGTTGGAGCTGTCACACGAGGAGGCAGCTCGCTTGGAGCGATAGCTAGAGATCCGTGACGCTGACATCGCCATTTTGGAGGCGATGGTTGACGACCTTAGGAGGCGTGGAGACCTTAGGAGGCGTCGGGCTGAGGAGTAGTGTCGTGTCCTAGTCTTTTTACATTTTTTTACTTTGTTTTGTTCTCGGGTATGAGCTCGGCCCTTTGTATATAATTTCGTACATTTGGTATGTATATATGGGGGCCGCATGCCTTTGCTTCTGTTGGATTTAGATGAAACTTGTACCTGCAGGTTAGCTTGGAAACAGGTTTGGCATAGTGACCACTTACGTCACCATGCTGCCGAAATTTACGGAGAAAAAAAAAAGCAACTAACCACAAGTATAAACATGAATATAAACATGTAATTACAATTTAAAATTGCTAAAGAAAAATGTGAACTTTAGTCGAATCGAAAAAACAAAATGAAAAAAAGTGCCCAAAATGAGTGGACAGTGACGGGAGTGCTTCCCCCTAAAAAAGGAAAATAAATAAGTTTGAAAATGTCAGCTTGAAATGAATGACGTGGAATGACATGTAAAATGTAAAATGTCAAAAATTATTATTATTTTTTTAAATAAGATATAATTGTAGAAAATGTTAGAAAATGTAAGGACGGTGGAGGAGGGCTTCCCCCTAAAAATAAAATGAAAATAAAATGGGTAAGTATGAGTCGAGAGTGGCTGCCTTGAAATACGAACCCAATTGGAAAAGATTTCGATTATGATATGGAAAGTCAATTTTCAAGAAAAAGGTCTTCAAAATCCTATTGGAATAGGAAATCTTAACAAAAACCAGATTAGGAAACCTCTCCACAGAAAACTGCGGGAAATAAGCTCGAGGAAGAGGAGCGGCAAAAGCCGCGATCCTTCCTGAAGGCGCAGAAGTTGCTGCGTTCTCTCTTGGGCCTGTCTATTCCTGAGTGGAATTGGGAAAGCCCGAATAGTATATATAGAGACCTCAAGTGAACGCTTATTCTCACAATTCTCCCTTCCATAATTACGTAGTATGATATACCTACAAAAGTTTCACAACTTCTCACAAATATGGATGCCTTCGTGTAATACCCGCCCTTGTTATGGACCCTTTGACCGTTATTGACTGACCGTAGACGCATGTTTAGACCACTGTTGCTCCTAGAGGTTTAGTTCTTTGTTCTAGTACCTATGGAGTTAGAAGACTCGATCTAGCGGAGGCTACTCGATCGATTAGCTTAGTCACTCAATCGAGTAAGTTGATTACTCGATCGAGTAACTGGTGTCCAACGGTAAAATATATATCGCGATATCGTGAAACCCGAATCATTTCATTTACTTTTATCCTAAACCTAGACGTCGTCGCCTCTCTGTTTCTTCACCTATGTTCACCCTTATGGGAGTTTGGGGGGAATTGAGTCACCACGGGGACATGAGCACGTGTCGGGTAGCGGCCTTGCCGCCGGGATGCTTTGTATAGATATGGGAGTTTGGGGAGAATTGAGTCCCTACTTAGTTATTGTATATATGGCTGTAAGATGGATGTTGGCTGATTGATATGTATGTATTGTTGGTTTGGAAAGTATTGGTAATTATAGCTATTTTAATGTATTGAATGTGTTGTCTGTGGTTCGCGAGGCGTGCCCTCGACTGAGTGGCGTCACTTGCAGTAGTGACTTCACGCTCTTGATTAACCCTCTGTGGAACCCGCCACAGAAGGGGATGTGCATATTAAGGAACATGGGTTGACACTCGGAATGGATGAGCAGGGATTTGGTGGGTACGGCTGCGGTCCCCCACTGGTGGCGTGGAATACCCGATGTGAGGGGTATTCTGGCAGGACTACACATCTTAGTGTGTAGTCAGTGTGTAGAGATGTGACAGTGTGTATGCATGTTTATGGTATTCGTGTTTGTGTGCTTATACAGTTACTGACCGTGTATGGTGTTCTCTGTGTTTCTTTTATGTTATGTCTGCCGTGATCCTTTATGGTGAGCAGTCAGTCTTAGCAGGTTGGTTTCTAGATCTTTGCTGGGTTCTTTTGAGGGACGAGTTCACCACGAGTCACGACAGATAGTTTACATACTTGGTTGTGTCTTGAGATGTATCTTTTCTTTTGGTTTAATGACATGTAATAACTTAAAATGTTCTCTTATTGACGTTTGATTATAACTTTACCTCGGGTGACCGAGATGGTAATGCACGTATCTGTTGGGGAAGGTCTTGTTAAGGCTCCTTGGTAGATGGGGGTGTTACACTTCGAATCCCGTCTCAAAAAAACGACAAATGAGTTCAACAACGTAGAGAAACATGATATGACCGCCTTTAATAGTGGTCAAATCATTAGTTACAAACAAGTAAAGATGGTGAAGCCCTTTTTAGATACATGCTTAAAGTATTGGAACCCATATCTCCACATTTTTGCATTTCCAGGAGGCGAAATATGTCCTTTTCCCGAAGAATTTGTAGCAATTGGTGGGTGAGATGTTGAAAGCTTGCCTATATTGCCTCCTAGTTCCCAAGGATATAAGAATAAATTTAGGGACCTTCTAGGGTTGACCAAAGCTGAAGTGGATCGTCTTATTACTTCTAAATGCGTGAGGATGTTCGACCTAGTAGACCGTTTTATAAATAGGGAGGACCCCAACATCTCATGTGTGCGAGGCGTCGAGCATTTGGATTTTGCCTTATCCATTGCTATGTCTTGAAAGGCCATGTTGATGCCGAAATGCGGGGAGACCCTCGTTTCTTGAAAGGCCATGTTGATGCCGAAATGAGAGGAGACTCTCGTTTCTTGGGAATTATGGAGTAAATAGAGCTGCGTAGGAGCCCAACTTGGCTATCAATATAAGAGACCATCCATGGTCTAGATAATAAATAGGCTTATCACGAGATGTCGTATTTAAGAAGTCCCATAATACTTCAGGTGATTTCTTTCTTTCTCTTCTCTTTATTATTATTATTATTTTTTGCACAGTTTTTTTTTGTTCAATTTTTTTTTCTTTTTTTTTTTTGTAATTCATCTCCTCATTTTGTCTTGATAGATCCTACTTATGGAGACACTTCGATTGATCGAGCCCCCATTCAACGTTTATGGCTATCGTTCAAGGTCCATTTCGATGGAGGACGAGGCTATGCATGGTAGATTTCACTCGAGTCTGCAATTATTGGAAAAACAAACTCAAGAACGAAGGTGGGTATCTCATAACATGGATCATTCCATGGTGGCATCTCAAAGCATTAACATGAGCATCCAGCCTTGATGCTAGGCGATCGATTCGTGTTCTTGGTTTGGAGTTTATGGTCACTATGTTCCCGGAAAGTCTGTAGAGACAAGTGGGACTAAGACATAAAATCCCCGAGTTGGAAAACGTTCCGCAGACAGCATTGGCGAACACCGTTGACTCTTGTCGTGAGTGGGCACTTCGTTGGCACAAAGGATCATGTGGTATTTACCTACTCCTGTAGGTTCACTATGGGTATCCGATTCATACATGTAATGGACCGAAGCTAGCACTTCAGAGGAGAGGGAGAAACTAAAGAAGCATGAGCCTGTTGACTACAAAATCCGAGAAGTAACCTAGGAGAACCAGAAGTACTTGACTGAGGGAGAGAAAGAAGCTGGATTCCTTGTCGTTCATCCAAAGAAGAAACGGAAGTGAGCTCCTCCTGCTGAAAGAATGGTTGTGGATATGAATGGAAATGTTAGACCACGAGAAATACCCTTAATAATTAGGTTTAAAATAGCGCAGGAGCGTCCACCTCGAGGCTGAGACAATAAGTATGATAAAATTGACAAAGGCAAGGGGAAGATGGATGAATAGCCTAAGTATTTATAGTATTTGTGGTAGTATTTATTATTTGTTGTAATAAAAGGAGGGATTTTTTTTAGAATCCTAGCTTAGCATTTTTAGTTTCAGCATTTGTTTATTACTATTTGGCATATTATTACTAACGAATAAATGGTGTTACGAGTTTAAAAAAAAATTAAATCAAATGTGTCCCTTTTAGTTATGTTTTCGAATTTCAAATGCCAAAGCACTTGTCCTTCTATTTGCAAATTTTTAAAAGAAGTATTTGGGGTGTATCTCGTGAAGGATTGCCTACGTATTCACCGTATAATGATGTAATCAAACCCTTAACGTAGTTCAAAATATGCATAATAAAAAGTGTTCGAGGCAAGGTCCTAAATAAACGTAGAGAGTAAGCAAAGTGCTTTAATTACTCCTGAAATACAATCAAGTTTAAATTTGACGATACTGTGGATGATAAAAAATGCTTAAAATGCAAGAGCAAGATAGCATGAAGAGAGCTAATAGAGTGTGTCATGTAACGGGTCGCATGAGTGGCACGTGGGTCACACGTAACGCGTTCGAACCTAGTCTACGGGTAATACTTCTTAAGTTTGTCTAGGTTAGTTAGATTAGAAAATTTATTTTCGTCTAGGTTTGTGATTCTAACCGCACCACCCGATGATATTGTTTTTACTAAGTAAGGTCCTGCCCATTTATGTTTAAATTTCCCTCTTGGGTCTAGTGGTAAAAGAGCTCGAACTGATTTAAGGATTAGGTCTCCTTCTTTGATGTGCTGAGGTTTGACTTTCTTGTTAAAAGCTCTTCTGATTCGTGCTTAATATGTTTGAACATTATGTAGGGCGTGTAATCGTCTCTCATCCTTGAAAATGAGTTCTTCATCGTTCTGTATTCCATTCAGCTTCTTGAATTTGACTTTCGAGTATAATTTGTAGAGACGAGATCTCAAGTTCTACTAGTCGTACAACCTCTATACCATATGTTAGGCAGAAAAGAGTAGCCCCAGTGGGCGTCCTAACTGAAGTTCGGTAACCCCACAAGGCGAAGGGTATTTTATTAGGCGAGATCCTAAAATTATAGATCATCTTTTTTAGGATCATGATGACATTCTAATTTGCTGCCTCTACGGCTCCATTAGTTTACGGTCGGTATGGCGAGGAATGATGATCCTGGATTTTGTATTAAGCAAGCACTTGTGAAGTTTCAGCTTGGAAATGAGAACCATTGTCACTGATGATCTCATGTGTGCACCCATATCGACAAATGATGTTGGCTTGTATGAACTTTGCCACTTTGTTGGATATTAGATCAGTATAGGAAGCTGCTTCCACCCATTTATTGAAATAGTCTTTTGCCACTAGAATGAAACAATGGCCTCCCATCCCAGCTGGGGTGATTTTCCCGATGATGTCTACTCCCCAAGTGGAAAATGTAAAATGTCAAAAATTAGTTTTTACTTTTTATTTTTTTATTTTTAAAATAAGATAAAATCGTAAAAAATGTAACGACGGTGGAGGAGTGCTTCCCCCTAAAAAGAAAATAAAAATAAAATGGGTCTGTATGAGTCGGGAGCGGCTGCCTCGAAATGCGAACCCAATTGGAAAAGACTTCGATTATGATAAGGAAAGTCAATTTTCCGGAAAAAAGGTCTTCAAAATCTTAAAGGAATAGGAATTGTTAGAAAAACCGGATTAGGAAACCCTTTCGCAGAAAACTGCGGGAAATAAGCTCGAGGAAGAGGCGCAACAAGAGCCGCGAGCCTTCCTGAAGGCGCAGCAGTTGTTGCGTTCTCTCTTGGGCTTGTCTATTCCTGAGTGGAATTGGGAAAGCCCGAATAGTATATATAGAGAGCTCAAGTGAATGCTTATTCACACAATTCTCCCTTCCATAATTCCGTAGTATGATATACCTACAAAATTTTCACAAATTGTAAAAAATATGGATGGCTTCGAATCCCGTCTCAAACATTGGACAAATGAGTTCACCAACGTAGAGAAACATGATATAGCCGCATTTAATATTGGTCAAATCATTAGTTTCTAATAATTATTGATGGTGAAGCCCTTTTTGGATGCATGCTTGGAGTATTGGAACCCAGATCTCCACATTTTTGCATTTCCAGGAGGAGAAATATGTCATTTTCCCGAAGAATTTGTAGCGGTTGGTGGGTAAGATGTTGAAAGTTTGCCTATATTGCCTCCTAGTTCCCAAGGATATAAGAATAAATTTAGGGACCTTCTAAGGTTGACCAAAGATGAAGTGGATCGTCTTATTACTTCGAAAGGCGTGAGGATGTTCGACCTAGTAGACTGTTCTATAAATAGGGAGGACCCTACTATCTCATATGTGGTGAGGCGTCGAGCATTTGGATTTCGCCTTATCCATTGCTATATCTTGAAAGGCCATGTTGATGCCGAAATGAAGGGAGCCCCTCGTTTCTTGGGAATTGTGGAGTAAATGGAGCTGCACATGAGCCCAGCTTGGCTATTATTAGGAGAGACCATCCGTGGTCTAGATAATAAAAAGGCTAATCACGAGATACCATATTTGGGAAGTCCCATAATACTTTACGTGATTTTTTTCTTTCTCTTCTCTTTATTATTTTTATTTTTTGCTCTGTTGATTTTGTTCGTTTTTTTTATTTTTTTTGTAATTCATCTTCTCATTTTGTCTTAGTAGATCTGGCTTATGGAGAGACTTGGATTGATCTAGCCCTAATTCGACGTTTATTGCTATCATTCAAGGTCCATTTCGATGGAGGACGAGGCATTACATGGTAGATTTCACTCGAGTCTGCAATTATTGGGAAAACAAACTCAAGAACGAAGGTGGGTCTCTCATAAGATGGATCGTTCCATGGTGGCATCTTAAAGCATTGACATGAGCATCCAGCCTTGATCCTACGCGATCAATTCGTGTTCCAGGTTTGGAGTTTATGGTCAATATCTTCCCAGAAAGGCTGTAGAGACAAGTGGAACTAAGACATAAAATCCCCTAGTTGGATACCGTCCGCAGACAGCATTGGCGCACACCGCTGACTCTTGTCTTTAGTGGGCACTTCGTTGGCACAAAGGATCATGTGGTATATACCTACTCCTGTAGGTTCACTATGGGTATCACATTCATACATGTAATGGACCAAAGCTAGCACTTCAGAGGAGAGGGGAAAGCTAAAGAAACATGAGCCTGTTGACTATAAAATCCGAGAAGTAACCAGGGAGAACCAAAATTACTTGACTGAGGGAGAGAAAGAAGCTGGATTCCAAGTCGTTCATCTAAAGAAGAAACGGAAGTGAGCTCCTCCTGCTGAAAGAATGGTGGTGGATATGAATGGAAATGCTAGACCACGAGAGAGACCCTTAATAATTATGTCTAAAATAGCGCAGCAGCGTCTACCTCGAAGTCGAGACAATAAGTATGATATAATTGACAAAGGCAAGGGGAAGATGGATGAATAGCCTAAGTCTTTATAGTATTTTTAGTAGTATTTATTATTTGTTGTAATAAAAGGCAGTATTTTTTTAGAATCCTAGCTAAGAATTTTTAGTTTCAGCATTTGTTTATTACTATTTGGCATATTATTATTATAGAAAAATGGTGTTACGGGTTTAAGAAAACTTTAAATCAACTATGTCCCTTTTGGTTATGTTTTCGAATTTCAAATGCCAAAGCACTTGTCCTTCTATTTGCACAGTTTTAAAATAAGTATTTATGTTGTATCCCATGAAGGATTGCTTACATATTCACCATATAATGATGAAATCAAACCCGTAACGTAGTTCGAAATATGCAAAATAATAAGTGTTCGACGCAAGAGCCTAAATGAACGTAGGGAGTAAGCAAGGTGCTTTAATAACTCCTGAAATACATTTAATTTTAAATTTGACGACATTGAGGATGATATAAAATGCTTAAAATGCAAGAGCAAGATAGCATGAAGAGAAATAATAGCGTGTGTCGTGTAACGTGTCGCATGAGTGGCACGTCGGTCACGTGTCCCGTATAGGTCTATTATTCCAACCGCACCACCCAATGATATTGTTTTGACTAAGTATGGCCTTTCCCAGTTTGGTTTAAACTTCCCTCTTGGGTCTAGTGGTAAAAGAGCTCGAACCGATTTAAGGACTAGGTCTCCTTTTTTATATACGCCGAGGTTTGACTTTCTTTTTAAAAGCTCTTCTGATTCGTGCTTGATATGTTTCAACATTATGTAGGGTGCGTAACCGTCTCTCATCCAGGATAATGAGTACTTCATATTGTTCTCTATTCCATTCATTTCCTAGAATTTGGCTTTCGAGTAGAATTCATATACATGGGCTCTCTAGTTCTACTGGTTGTACAGCCTCTATACCATAAGTTAGGTAGAAAGGAGTAGCCCCAGTGGGCATCCTAACTGATGTTCGGTAACCCCACAAGGCGAAGGGTATTTTATTAGGCTAATCCATATAATTATAGATCATCTTCTTTAGGATCGTTACAACTTTCTTATTTTCTGCCTCTACGACTCCATTGGTTTAGGGTCGGTATAGCGAGGAATGATGATGCTTGATTTTGTATTTAGCAAGCACTTGTGCAGTTTCAACTTGGAAATTAGAAACATTGTCACTGATGATCTCATGTGGGCACCCATATCGACAAATGATGTTGGCTTGTATGAACTTAGCCACTTGCTTGGATGTTAGTTCAGTATAGGAAGCTGCTTCCACCCATTTAGTGAAATAGTCTATTGCCACTAGAATGAAACAATGGCCTCCCGTCCCAGCTGGGGTGATTTACCCGATGATGTTTATTGCCTAAGTGGAGAATGGACAGGGTGATGTCATCATGTATAATAAGGAGGGTGGAACGTGCTGCATGTTTGCTAAGATTTTGGAATTGTGACAATGTCAGATATATTTGATGCAATCTGTTTCCATGGCCGTCCAGTAGTACCCTAAACGCATTATTTTCTTTGTCATCATTGGTCGACTCATGTGAGAACCACATTCTCCGTTATGGACTTCCTCCATTACTTTCTTTGCTTTCGAACGATCGAGATAAAGAAAGATAACGCCTTGTGGCGTTATTTTATATAATTCTCCATGATTCAAGACGTATTGGGAGGCTAGTAGCCTTACAGCTTGTCTTCCCCTCTTGTATAAGCTTGGTGTACATTTACCAATGAGTTTGTAATTTAGAATGGCTTGGTACCAAGGCTTTTCTTGATCTTGCTCCTCGTCAGTTAGGAGGTGTATATAGGCTGGTTTTGATCGCCTTTCGATGCATAACGGCATATCTACCATATGGTCAGGCTTATTAATGAGGAATGCAAGTTTCGCAAGAGCGTCTGCAAATTGGTTTTCTTCTTGTGGAAGGTGTAGGTAAGGGATTTGATCAAAGAATTGAGCCACCTCATCTACCCTTGGTTGATATGGGGCGAGATTTTCGCTTCGTATTTTCCATGATCCAGTGATTCGATTGATAATGAGGGATGAGTCTCCATGGACTCGAAGTCTTTTGATGCCGAGACTAACTACTGCTTGTAAACATATGAAGCAGGCCTCATATTCTACCGCATTATTAGTCACCTCCAAGTCGAATTTCACTGAAATTGGTGTATGCTCGCCTTCAGAAGAAATGAGCAACACTCCGTTCTCATATCCTCTTAGGTTGGAAGCCCCGCCGAAGTAAAGATCCCATGATTCTGTGTTGGTGTGAAGGATATTTATATTTTAATTATAAATATTTATGATTATTTGACTAAAAATTTTTATATTTATTTAACGTCTTGATATTTTATTAATTATATATATTTCGTATTTTATTATAAGATTGTAAAATGGAAAATATTTTAAATCAGTTTGGCAAGTAGCCAGTTGGGACGTGTTGAACAATAGTACGGGAAGGGAAACGGTATTTCTAATATTAGTAGTATTCCTTATAATAAAATAATAATATATATTTGTATTTGTATCTTTCCATACTACATTACTTTTATGACTATAAATACCAACTTTTAGCCTTTCATAAATCACTTTCGCTTTTAGAAAATTACATAAAACCTAGTAAGAGAGTTTTAAAGGAGTTATCAGATCTGTCTTGCAATTCAATTCTGTCTTAAAGACTTAAAAAGGTATTTTACGAATCCATCTTGTAATTAATTCAATCATTTTGTAATCGTATCGTCGACCACCCTTGACCAGCCTTGACTACACCGTGACGTAGCCTAGGACTGTCGTTGACCGTCGTTGACCTCACCGTTGACCATGGGCGTGGTGTTTGGTTAGTGTTGTCGCATTTTTAAGACACGACGTGCGTCGTGTGTGGTTGGGTGTCTGGTCCTGGTGGGGGTATGATTGGGTTGCTAGTGGTTGGGCGGTGCAGACGGTGGTGGTAGTGTTGTGAGTTGTGGAGGTTGGTACAGTGGTGGCCGGAAAGACATGAGTGAGGGAGAGGGAGTTTAACGGTCTTGTAGTGGGTTAGCGTCAAAGGTAATGGGATGGTTGGAGTCGTCGGCGTGAGGAGGTTCTAGGGGTGGTGTCGCCGTCGGTCGAGGGTGGCTACGGTGGTTCTGGGTTGTTGGCGGTGGTGTTTGAGTGTTGTGAGGAGTTGCATCGTGAGGGTTTAGGGCCAGTATTTTGACCGTGGTCTGGTGGGTGGCGAGGCAGAGAGTCATGATTGTTTTGTTGGCGGTAGTAAGGAGGGCAGAATGGTGGTTTGTGAGGCTGAGGTGGCTGGTTGTAGTGGCGGTAATAGGCGTGTATTTCAAGGGTGTGTTGTCGCTGGTAGAAGAGGGAGTGAGGGAGAGTTTGTGTCGTATTAAAACGGGTTTTTAATATAATTAGTTTACGTAATAATTCGTAAATAGTTATTGAATTAATTGTTTAGATTAATTAGTTTAGTTAATTGATAAAATAGAATGGTTAGTAATAGTAAATTATTATGTTTGTTTATTAGGTGACTGTTTATTGAAGAGTAATATTACGTGATTACTTAGATTGCTTTTATTGGAGTATTTGCTGAAAAGGGAGGATAACTACTCAACTCGTATTATTATTAATGACTGGTGTAATTTATTAAGTAATGTGAATTGGATGGATTATTGAGTTATTGAATGAGTTTTATTATTATGGTTGGATTCCTTAGTTTCGTGTCTGCGATGAATTGGTTGAGTAATTATTATTATTAATTATTGTTGGCATGACATTTGCATTTGCATATCATATTATATTGTGCATTTTCATTTATTTCGTCTTATACTTGTTGGTAGTTACTCTACTCAACCTCGTGGTTGACTGTATATTCGTGAACACCTGTGATGAACCAATTATTGGGAAGCATATTGACTGACAGGTATTAGAGTCAGCTGACTTGGGAGCTCATGGGGATGCGTGCGGATTTTGGCCAGTCTACCTAGAAGTCAAGATCAAATAGTTCCAGACAGTTGTTATTTGCATTTTTCAGTTTATTTAATTTAATTCCGCTGTGAGTTGTAATTATTTATTATTTTAGTTGAGTCAGTTTGGCTAAGTTTTAATAAAATCTTTATTCGCTAAGTGTTAAATATAAAGTACTTTGGTTTGTTTTACTTTGTTATTCACTACCTCAGAAACTCCGACATGGCAACAACTCTATTTATTTGAGAATGTCTTGCTAAATGTTCTTAAATAAATGGGGGTGTTACAAAGAGGTATCAGAGCGAACGATCCTCAGGCCTAACCAATGAATAATAATGAACTTAGGTGTGTCTAAATAAATGAACCGGGTAGAAACCGTTAGGTGCCCCTCTAAGTACGGTTAGGAAAAGCGCGCCTAATTCATACCATGGCCCCCTATGTTTTGAATCGGTTACCCTGAGATGGATTACGAGAGTGGGTAGATAAAGTAGGAGTATTTGTTTAAGTTAAGGGTGAACATTTATTGCCTTAAAATTTATTTTAGTTGCATTAATAAAAATATTTCTAACCTTAATTGAAGATGCGGATTGAGGTACGTTTTATGAGTAACATGGGAATGGCCTATGGCCTAGTAATGGATACTGTGGTGTTGAATTTTTGTGAATTGGAATGTTACATAAGTTATTAGTAAAAGAAATTGTTAAGTGATGCTATTTCTAAGCATGAATTATCTTATTAGCTAATTATGTCCAGTGATATGTGGAATTTGTGATGCCGAAACTATGCTAGAAATAGTGATTAAGTATATTGTAGTAGTTATTCATATTTAGGAAAACTTCGGGACTAAGTTTGTATTTAGAAGGATAGAATGTGATACTACTAAAATTTTTAATTGCTATATTTTACTTATGTGTGGCTATATTTTACTTACGTGTGTTAAATACGATTGGTTATCTTTAGTTAATGATGATAACATTTTTATTAGTGTGGGTGATTTATCTTTCGGGGTAGTTTGGGTGAACTTCAGGGACGAAATTCTTTTTATGGAGGGAAGACTGTAATACCCCGTATATTGAGACTTGGTCAAAATTAGTCAACGATATTAAAATGAGAAAATATATTTTAATTATAAATATTTATGATTATTTGACGAAAAACTTTTATATTTATTTAACGTCTTTATATTTTATTAATTATATATATTTTGTATTTTATTATAAGATTGTAAGACGTAAAATATTTTAAATCAGTTTGGCAAGTAGCCAGTTGGGACGTGTGGAACAATAGTAAGGCAAGGGAAACACGTTTTCTAATATTAGTAGTATTCCTTATAATAAAATAATAATATATATTAGTATTTGTATCTTTCCATACTACCTTACTTTTATAACTATAAATACCAACTTTTAGGCTTTTATAATTCACTTTCGCTTTTACAACATTACATAAAACCTATTAAGAGAGTTTTAAAGGAGTTTTCAGATCTGTCTTGCAATTCAATTCCTTCTTAAAGGCTAAAAAAGGTTTTTTATGAATTCTTCTTGTAATTTATTCAATCGTTTATTAAATCATTATGTAATCGTATCGTTGACAATCCTTGACTTCCCTTGACTACACTGTGGCCTAGCCTAGGACTGTCGTTAACCGTGTTGACCCCCGTTGACCTCATCGTTGACCAAAGGCGTGGTGGTTGGTTAGTGTTGTCGTGTGTTTAAGACACAACGTGCGTCGTGTGTATTGGGTGTCTGGTCCTAGTGGGCATATGGTTGGGTTGCTGGTGGTTGGGCGGTGCTGACGGTAGTGGTACTGTTGTAAGTTGTGGAGGTTGGTACAGTGGTGGCCGGAAAGCCGCGAGTGAGGGAGAGGGAGTTTGACGGTGTTGTAGTGGGTTAGCGTCGAAGGTATTGGTATGGTTGTAGTCGTCAGTGTGAGGCGGTTTCCAGGGGTGGTGTCATCGTCGATCGAGGGTGGCCACGGTGGTGCTGGGTTGTTGGTGGTGGTGTTTGATTATTGTGAGGAGTTACGTCGTGAGGGTTTAGGGCCAGGATTTTGACCGTGGTATGGTGGATGACGAGGTAGAGAGTCATGGTTGTTGTGTTGGCGGTAGTAAGGAGGGCGGGATAGTGGTTAATGAGGTTGCGGTGGTTGGCTATAGTGGCGGTGATAGGCATGTATTTGGGGGTGTGTTGTCGCGTGTAGAAAAAGGAGTGAGGGAGAGTTTGTGTCTTCTTACAACGGGTTTTTAATATAATTAGTTTACGTAATAATTCAAAATTAGTTATCTAATTAACTGTTTAAATTAATTAGTTTAGTTAATTGATAAAATAGAATAGTTTGTAATCGTAAATTATTATGTTTTTTTTATTAGGTGACAGTTTATTGAAGAGTAATATTATGTGATTGCTTGGATTCCTTTTATTGGATTATTTGCTGAGAAGGTAGGATAATTACTCAAATCGTATTATTATTATTATTAATAACTGGTGTAATTTATTAAGTAATGTGAATTGAATGGATTATTGAGTTATTGAATGAGTTTTATTATTATCGTTGGATGCCTCAGTTTCCTGTCTGAGATGAATTGGTTGAGTAATTATTATTATTAATTATTATTATCATGGCATTTGCATTGGATACCTCAAATTCGTTCTGGGATGAATAATTATTTTTGTTGCATGGCATACTGCATTGGTTTCCCAAGGCTGGCTCTGCAGGACTTGTCCTTGGGATGAGTTTACCTCAACTTCGGTTGGGATGATTGCATTATTTTCCCCGGGCTAGGGATTGGCGGGATGAACTGGTGTTTCGGTTGATAAGCTCTGTTGCATTGGCATTTGCATTTTCATATCATATCATATTGTGCATTTTCATTTATTTCGTCTTATACTTGTTGTTAATTATTCTACTCAACCTCGTGGTTGACAGTGTATTCCTGAACACCTGTGATGAACCAATTATTGGGGAGCATATTAACTGACAGGTATTTGAGTTAGCTGACTTGGGAGCTCATGGGGATGCGTGAGGATTTTGGCCAGTCTACCTAGTAATCTAGATCACATAGTTCAAGGCAGTTGTTATTTGCAGTTTTCAGTTTATTTAATTTAATTCCACTGTAAGTTGTAATTATTTATTATTTCAGTTGAGTTAGTTTGGCTAAGTTGTAATAAAATCTTTATTAGCTAAGTTTTAAATATAAAGTACTTTGGTTTTTTTACTTTGTTATTCATTACCTCGGAAACTGCGAGATGGTAGCAACTTTATTTATTTGAGAATGTCTTGTTATAGGCTCTTTTAATTAATCAGTAGCCAAAGTCTCATTTGTATCTGTTTGAGTAGGATTGCCTGTAAGAACAGTGCTATTTGTTTGCCCCAGAGTGATGTTTTGATATGGGTGACCTGATCGAGTGAGATGATCCATGTCAGGTCCAAGGTTTTGACCAAGGGATGTTCTGCGAGATATGCATCTTCATCATCATCTGCCCACACGTCATTAATGGTATCGAGCTTTTCTAGTTGTATGATCTCATCTTCTAGTTCAGTGATTTGTTGAACTATCCCGTCGATTACTGCGATAACCTCTGGCATTATGGAATCCTCAAAGAGGGTAGTGACCATTTGCGCGGTCTTTTCCCTGCGAGATTTGATATGGGATCCTGTAAGTCTGGAAACTATGTCCCTGAAGTCAATGACTCGCCTACTTACAGTTCTAGCCCATGTTATAAAGTCGGAAATGGTAGGTGCCATGATAGAATAAAGCTCTTCATCTATTGCGGCGATTTCATCTTTAACCGGGGAGATGAGATGTGAGCAATCCAAGGTGGATTCCTCACCTGAGATTACTAAAATTCCAAGGGGATTTTGAGTATTATTGGGCTTCCTTGCAGGAGGTATGGGCAATCGACCATCTTTAATCATGTCTTGGATAACATGCTTTAGTCTAAAGCAAGCTTCTGTGTCAGGTGTAGGTCCAATTGATTGTAACTTACCTTGCTTAATTAGTCTTTTAAGTGCATTAGAGTAAGTATCGCCAATTTCAGTGAATTTTCTTGGTGGATTAGTCCTCTTAGAAGGGTCCAAGAGGTTTACTTCATCCCTTTTGTTGCTGGAACCGTAAAAACGATTGCCAATCGAAGTCGAGCCTTGATATCCGCGTCCCATAGTTTTGGATAAGAGTCCATTGCGAATATCATCTTCGATCCTTGTACCTAAAACAGTTAAGTCCTTGAAGGACTTGATGTTTTGGTACCTTAGGTTGTTTGCATAAATAGGTTTCAGATTGTCCACGAGCTTTTCCACAAGAGTGGCTTCATCTCGGCGTTCGACGAGTTGTGTGCTAGTCTTCCTCCACCTACTTAGGAAGTCGGTGAAATCTTCCTTTTCATTTTGACTCAATACTTCTAGAGTGAACATGTTAACTTGGATTTCAGCATTATCCGTGTATTTCTTAGTGAAATCGATTGCGGCATCATCCCAAGTCGCGATTTTCTTAGGATTTAAAGAATAATACCATTGCTTGGGGATAGCATCGAGAGATGAAAGAAATATCCTTAGAAACATCTTAGGTTTGATGCATTTGATGGACATATAGTCTTTGAAGGCACGAATGTGATTTAGAGGGTTTTCGTGCCCTTTGAACCTTGGAATGTCAATCATGCTCAAGTTAGTAGGCAATTGGGTGCTCACTGCTTCATACATCCGACTGTTTTCCCTATAGATGTCATATCCTTTGAGGTACATAAGGTTTTATTCCAGATAGCGAAGACACTTTTATGCTTTAATAGATACAGGAGTATCATTTTTAGGAAGTGGCATGTTTATTTTATGTATGCGTTGGAACTCTGGGGACAAAGTTCCTTTTAAGGAGGGAAGACTGTAATACTATGGTTTTATGCGTCTGTGACTACTCTATCGAGTAGGGCTTACTCTGTCGAGTAAGTAAGTGTAATTTAGAATCAGGGTCTGTACGTTGGGCACTCGATCGAGTAAGTAACTTACTCGACCGAGTAAGTTAGTCTTACGGGTCTTTTTAGTCGGGCTTTGTTAAAAACGCGAGATTGATATATTAACTCTTCCGTCAGCTTCTTTTCACTTTTCACTTTATATTTTCTTAAAATCACTCACAAGCAAAAGAGAGAACGTAAGTTGTGTTTCTACATCGCGTTGTTAGCAAATCCAAGGGTTAGAGTCGTCGTATTTCGGAGTCCTTTACACCGTTGCGATCGTCGTCTTGTGGGTAAGATCTGAGTACCGTTTTTATGTTGTTTAGTTGATTTTGATTAAACCCTAATTGGGTGATTTGGGGGTAATTGGGGATATTATTGTTAGTTGTTTGTGATTGTATGATTATGTATGTATAGGAGGTGATTTCGTAGAGAAGCATTTCTGATCGTTGAGTTTACTGCGTGGTGATTGCTATTCAGGTAGGGTTTTCCCTACTCCATTATTGATTACATAATTATGAGTGGAATGTGTTTATTGATATGTTCTATGGATGTTTGGATGGTGATGGTATTGTATGGTTTTCCCTTGATTCGCCATCTGTGGAACCCGCCACATAAGGGGATGTGCACATTAATGAACATGGGTTTTACGCTCGGATTGAATGAGCGGGGATTTGGTGGGTACGGCTG